>VZTE01006207.1:1145731-1226293 GCA_013397775.1 Eulacestoma nigropectus
GCTGGATTATAATAATAAAAAAAAAAACCACCCAGACCTGTCACAGCAGTAGTTCTTATTAATCACAGAGCAGTTTGAGTTTCTGATAGGTGAGATCAAGACTCACCTAGGTGAGTCAAGGCAGAAAAATGTGAGAAACAGGGAAGATTGAAAAAGGTTGTCACTAACAGACCTGTCAGGAAAATGAAATATTCTACAGAAACCCTAACATTTCAAATTCTGCTGCTCTTTCAAATCAAGATGAAAGGCATTTTAAGTTCATTAAACTTTAACATGACTTTATTGAAACACTGGATTTTGAGGTCAAACTCTAATACTCTTCAGCACAAAACAGGAAAAGCTGAACACTACCACACTGCTTTTCCAAATAGTTTTAGGAACATCTCCCAAGAATGGCATTCCTGCAAAACCTTTTGAGGGCTAATTTTCCTGCTGAACTGTTTCACCACAAATTTTAGATTAGACACAGCGTCAGATGAAATCACTCATTCCTCACTGGAATTAAAAGATACATCACTTAGGAGTTATTTCCAAACCTAAACGTTTAGCAAAATGTATTTTGGGCCACAAATTTGAACAAACATTTCTAAGACTTAAAAAGCCATTCCATCACATGGAAATGGACACAAGTTCTGAGGCAGAAGAACAAGTCCTTAATTAAAATGACAACTACCCTTTAGAAGACCTACACAGAGAAACCCCACTAAGACAGCAATTTTGCCCCAAAAAAGAACATCCCAGCCCTTCTTCACTGCTAAGCAGAGGCCACATGAACTGACAATTACTGTAATACTACTGATGGAAGGATCTGCTCCTCAGGCCTCTTTCTAATGAGGTGTGCTAAGAGACAGTGTTACATAATACATTCCCCCTCCTGTTCCAGGACTTTTTTATTAGTTGTTTTCTTATGTTTCTCCCACTGGTCATGGCAAATAGCTTATAATTTCTTTTTTAAAAAATTATCTATTTTTTTTCTTCAGAGCAAGTATTTTTAACACTAGAGAATAATTCACATTACATTAATATCGCTAGAGCTTGTGCTCTTGAAATAACGTGATGCGCTATGGGGCTTCCAAGCTACAAAAACCTACATGCTCAGAAAAGAGAAAGCAGATAGTTTAAATTAAGCAGATTCCCCAGGGGTCTATGAATCTGAGCAATTGTAGCTGGGGAGAGACACAAATTTGAAATATGCTCCAGAGTGCTGCTCAGGAGCTTCTCATCAAGTGCAGCCCACCCTGTACATGGCTCAGCTATCCCTACATCCACACTCTTCACATCACCGTCTGCATTAACAGGCAAATGCCCCAGGCAGCAAAGCCTTTCAGCTCAGCTAATCATTTTACCAGGGTCTTCAGCAGAAAGGGAAAACTATAGGGCTATGATACAACTATAGAGGCATTCCAGTAGGATTACAGGAGTCACTTCCATAAAGCTCCATAAAACCTGCGGCAGCACAATACCAGTAGCTACCAGCACTTTCTGAGGCAGTCCTTCTAACCAACAGTATTGCTTGAAGGTATCACTGAGAACAACTGGGGAGTTAAACCTCAGCTTTTACAAAGAGTGCCATCTGTTCAGCATACTTGCAGTGAAACCAGGGGCCTCAGCACAACCCACAGAGAAGATGCATCACCATATTCAGTGCTGCCAACCACAAATGCAAACTGAATGAACACAGACCCTAAATAACTTTCTTATGACTACTTGTAGTGATTAACATCAAGGCACTGTGGTGGGTAAATGTGCACTGCTCTCTTTGTGATGGAGAACAAGATCAGGACAGGCACAATTCAAAACAAAATGGCACAAGTCAACCCCACTTAAGACTCCCATTAAACCTCAGGACATTACACACCTGTTAAAGGCCACTTAAGATTTTAACATACTCTGCACTTTTAAAAATGCCCCAAGAATTCAGTCAAACCAAACATCGCTAAGAGGACACATACACATCCCAAACAAACCCTCTGGGGTATGGCCCAAAAATTGGAACTTCACATCAAGCATCCAAAAAGCTAAGTGAGATACACACACACACAAAAGAAAGAAAGAAAAAAAAAAAAGAGAGAAAAGGAAAGTAGGAAGTCAAAGCTCAGCAGGAATTTTCAACAATAGTTAAAAATAAGCACTTGCCAATTCAGAAAAGTACATGATCTGACCTGATACCCTGCATCACTCTGTGCACATACATGGAGGGTAAACCATCAAGAGAAAGTGAAACCTTAGTATTTCTACACACAGCTTCACACAATTTAGCAAAACTGGTACTACAGTGAAATGCAAAACTTGAGCCACAAAGTAGCATGAAGAGGTTTTCAAAACAGCTGCCTCAATGAAAGTTAGGCTTTAAAACCTTAGCAGAAATCCCTTTTCAACCAACCACACATCAACTGACCATAAGCCCAAAGGCAGCAGCCTGCAGGGGCACTTCAGGGAGTCTCACTCTTTCTATTATGAGAGTGAAAGATGCTTCAGGCAATAGCAATAGTTTGAACATTCTCTCTGGTGTTTCCTACACTCTACTTATTTTCCAGGAAAAAGAAATTCAAAGCTTGATCTAAATCCTACAGAGATAAATAGGATTAATGAGTGTTCACTTCAAGTTACAATTCACATGGTAGCACTATGTCATCACCATACCTCCATCCAGAGACACCTAAAATCTGAGGGGATATTAGTGCAGAGAAGGTGTGGTCCTCCATCTACCTTTAACCTTCTCTGTGCTGGAATAAGACATACTTATTCACAGATCCTCAGCAATTCAGAGGGAAAAATACCATGGCCCTCATGGCCTTTTATCAGCTGATACAAAGCATTGCTGCCACATGAGGCAGTAGGTGATGGGAATTTGAAGTCAATCACTGGAGCACATAATTTAAATCTTGACTGCTAACGTGCAAGCAGAACACAAGGAATTACACAAGCTATGATGATGCTGTAATTATTACAGTATCTTAAGTTTAGAGTGTGTGCAAGCAAAATAATTGTGTTCATTTCTCAATGCATCAAATTTCCTACACAACAGTGAAGTCAGACTGCTGTGACAACATATTTAAGGGCTAAATTCTAATCACTCCGTTTTAGTTGACTGTCAGGTTTCTTTCCATGTGGAAACAGTGTGAATGAAGGAACAAGCAATGGTACAAAATACCCTAAGTATAGATTATATAGCACATACCATTATATAACTCAGAAACAATTAGGTAAATTTGATGGTATCAAGGATTAAAGGGCATATCTAAGGATTTTGGAAATACAAATCATCTTGTTCTGCTGAGCTTTACCAGTTAAAAATATGCTTTAAAAAATGCCTTGGTTTGTTGGGTATTCTTGGTTTGGGTTGGTTGGGGTTTTTTTCAGAAAATATCTGATTATAGCAGTGTCATATATATATATCTATATATACACTTTTTTTTTTTTTTTTTTTTTTTTTTTTTTTTTTTTTTTTTTTTTTTTTTTTTTACTTCTGCAAGGCAATCGTACTATAGTCTCTATATGATTCAAAATAAGTTTCAGGGATAGAATGAGCAGAAAAGTAAGTACTGACAGATTAACTGAATACTTATTGACCAATTATAAAATAAAATTCTGAATGAAAGTAAAGGCCAGAAATATTTTGGATTGTAATATAAGACAGCTGAACCATACCTGTAGGTCTGCAAGAGCATTTTTAGTACGTGAATGGCTTTTATACAAATGGCCACAACACCTCTATAGTATGCAATTTGTGTCTAATGTTTCATGTTCTGAATATACAAAGAAACAAATATCCTACTGATAGTCCTTCAGTGTTTCATGTTACCAAGACATGCACTACTGACATTTAGTATAGGATGACAGAAAGGGTCATTGACCGATATTTTTCCCAAAGATATGTTCTCACTTGACAACGTGGTGAACTGAAGCCAATAGCATTCACTGAGCTTTGACAGAACATCTTTCTCTTAAATATAAAAATTCAAAGCCTTACTATACAGATGTCAGTTCAGATTGCATTTTACACATCCTAAGTCTTAGCAAACAGCTGGTATTTCACAATGCCTCAAGTCTTAAACGACTTGTCAAAGCAAAATAAAAGGAAAGAAAAGGCAGCTCCAGATGATGCCACTAAAAAGTGCAGGGGAAGAAATTAATAGCCATTTGATGAACTGCACGTCAGTTCCTACTTCTCTGTGAAATAGACTTTTTCAAATACTGAAATAATACAATGTAAGGTAGTACAAAACATTGCTATGACGTATTATGGAATGAGATGGAAGTACTGCAATGCTGATTCACAGCAACAGAAAGGAGAACAAAAAAATCAAAGGTTTTTGATGGGGGATTTTGTTCAATTTGGTCTTCAAAGAACTACAGGTACAATTTTAGTATTGGGGGAATGAGTTCAAAAACTGACACCTCTATATCAAGTAAAACTTAAAGAAGATAAAACTGTCAGTGATCTAATAAAACAATACATATTCCTCTGTACTCAGATACCCACACAATGCAGTGCACAAGCCAGGACTTCCCTGCCTGCCCCAGGCAGTGACACTCTCAGGTCTGGACAGAAGCTGCCCTCTCTCCCAGCATGCGGCAGCACACAGAGGGGAGCACACACCTTTGCAGCCACAGGCACTTGCCCTATTCCCCTCTGGGTCACCTGCTGGTCAGGGAGCCAACATGACTTCAGCAGAAGGGTCTCCTCTATTTCACCAATATCAAACTGTTCTCTGGAAGTCCTTCCTGCCCATGCCTCTCAGCAGCCTGCTAGCTGCTGCTCCCAGTTAACCATCCTCCCCAACACCCACACCAGTGAAACCCAGGCTCAGCCATGCCAGGACTAGGAATACCAGGTCCCTCCTGGCACGGCCAGGATGGATGCACCACCACACTCTCTGTGGCGTCTGCCCCTCACCCCTGCCAGCTGCCTTGCCTCTCTCTCGCCTTGCAGCCCTTTCTCTCCTTACCCTCTCTTTCTTTACAACTATGATTTCATCAACTCTTTTGACCTTCAAAGCAGAACGGAAAGGGATGCATGTGAGAAATCCAAGATCCTCTATCTCCCCAGTGCACAAACAGTACTGATGCTTTTTGCTAACCCAGCCTGATGTGCAGTGCTACAGCCTGGCAAATAACCTCCTGCACCTCACAAGCCTAAGGCAGCACGTTATAACAGAGACTGGCATGCCAGCAGTGATAAAGCCACTATCCATTATCATTAAAGAGTAACACAACATATACAAGATTGAGTTTCTGTACTTATCTTGCCATAAATATCAAAATTCTTAAGTGTCTTGCTTGCTGATACCCTTTTCAAACCAGCTTCCCAACTTCTTCTGACCATTCTCTCTAGTTGTTTCCCTTGATTATTTCCTCCTACTTCTTATATACATATATATGTATATATATACACACACACATCTCCTTTAACTCTTTCGATTTGTTTCTTTTCATAAGCAGTCCTTCAACTTGCCACTATCACAGGTCTCCCACCTTTGTCAGACAAGGCTCAGAAAAAAACTTGACTTTTCCTACATGACACAGCAGCGTGCCATACACAGACATTAATTTATATTATCCACTGCAGGCACACACTACAGCCTCTGTAAGAAACCAGCACGAATATTTTTTCTGTTAATGCATTACACAGCTGCCAGCACATCAAAATTTTGTGCAGAAGGGAACATTTGAGACACCTCTTGGCAAGATTCATATGCTGCATTTAATAACTGTATAATAAACATAACATGTAAAGCAAGCTTTACCCTAGAGTATAACTGCAGTTTCTCCTTCCCCCTGCAACAAAAAAGAATCTATGTGAGTCAATTAAAATCATTACATCAGTTTTCAAGAGCTATTTTCTTTATCTTCTTAAGGTAGGAAGAATTATCTAGAAAAAACGGGTCACTACTTTTTCATCAGTCTTTTCTCAGAACAAAACAGAGGTCATACTAGGTTTTGCTTTGAACAAATATTTGTTCAAAATATTTTATCAAGTCCAACACATAAGATATGCATATGTATGCATAACATACACATGGATAAATATGCCTTTTCTGGATAATATATCTTATGGCCAATATAGTTTTCATTTAATGAATCATGAAACTAAAGTTAAATGTGGTAAAGATGTTAAGTGGACCAAAGTACCAGCAAGTAAGCAAAGAGATTGAAAACATTTGAAAACTGAATTCTTTTAAATGTATGTGAATATACAGTAAGATTCAAAGAATTCAAGAATAGGGGGCGGTTAAATACATCTCTTGTTTCTACACTGACAAAAACTGAACTAGTTTCTCAACTCTTGTTCAAGTGCAAGGAGTTTTATAGTTTCAGAAAAACTGTATTGATCTAAATGTATCTTTGTGATACTTCCTAGCACCTAACATAACAAGAAAACACAGCATATCCACCTGTGAGGAGCTTACAGAGGGGGATGCATACTCAGGGCAGGAGATCAAGGTTGTCAGCTGGGGGGGAATGGGGAAGCTCCATGCCAAAGGCAGAATCAGAGGAAACAGAGAGGTATGTCTCACTCAGCACACCCACATCCTGAGACTACCTGATACCACTGTAACCAAGAAAAATAAACTCCCGTTCAAAAGCTCTGTCACCACACCAAAATACGACATGGATGACAAAGATAACCAACTTCCTTTGGACAACATGGTCGCACCAAAAAAAGGTTACTTCCTAAAATTAGAAAATATTTGAACTTTTAATACTAAGTGAGGGGTATTTTGTTTATTGTTATTAGAATAATAGGAAATAGTTATTTTTAATATTTAATCTATGTCAACATCCCCTTTAGGTAAATTCCCGTGCCAGTATTGCATTAAGTGCTGTTTTCCTGTTTAGCAATCTCTCACAAGTTAACTAAATGCCTTGCAAAAACCATTTCAAAACTAGTTTGCAAGTATTAAAGATAAAAGATAAGCATTAAACAGATGACATCTTCTGCAAATCCATCATAATCCACTGGTTTAGGTTTTACATTTCTGGTGAGAAATTACTTAAATTCTTGTCTGATTATGATTAAACATTTGGATTAGTACTTTCTGTTATGGATCACTTCTATTTTTATTACTTTTACCAGTCTACATTAGCCAATAGGCAGCATCTGAGGCAAGGGAATGACTACAGTGAACAGCTCTGAAGACACAGACACTGAGCTTCAGTGCTCCATGCTCTCTCACTGTCACCAGGGACTGATGCTCCACTTCAGGGGAAATCCTGCAACACACCAGCACATCAGTCACACCTCCGTTATTCATTTAGCACATTCCCTCTTCTAGCTCCATTCCCAGAAGCTACACTGTTTAAGTGTTTGGTGCCTGCAATAAGACCACTTTCAAAACACTAACTGAATCGGGCAGGTTCCCCTACAGTTAAAGGCCAAAAGGTATTACTTGATCCATCTCTTAGATTTCCTTTTCTGATGGCATACACACAGGTTGAAGTAACTCAAGTTGTTAGCTCATGGGAGTTCAAACAGCAAAGTGAGTTTGAGCCTTGACACAAGAGCCAACATTTTCGTGTTCTGTTCAAAGTAAAAAAAAAAAAAAAACACAACAACACGTGGATATGCATGTCCCTGAACCTGAATTTCCAATCTCATACAAAGCCCATGTGTAGTTTTTCACAGGGAACCTCACACCAAGACACACCAGCTTCTCAGCCAGGAGCCAGTTAGCACTGAGCTGGCAATCCAGAAGAGGAAGGCTCAGTGCTGCTTAGCCTTCATATATACAAGGTTTATACATTTAATATCTGAGGCTCACTTTCTGTAAAGTGTAACTGACTGAATCAGCTTCTGTTTTTCATAGGACAACTTCCACTAGCCAAATATACATATTTTCATAAACATACAGTACTGCAGATGAAAACAGACAGCATTCAAAAAGGTTCAAACCCCAATGTTTTGCAGCCTAAAGCCACTGAGACATTTCTCTTGCACAGGCATTATCTCCAAAAATGTAAAAGGGCAGAATTGCAGATCTCAAACGCATAAAACAACCCACTCTTGAGAACAGATGTGACACAAGGTGCATGGCTGGTGATGGGACAAAGGCACGTTGCTTCCCATGCTAGCCAGCCCATAAAAGAGAACACAATCCACTTGGTCAAGCACATTTGTGTTGCAGTGCTGAGCATCATCACTCTCAGTTTCTACTCCTGCCCCAGCAAAGCAACAGTGCGCCTGTTTGAATCGGGCTCCACCAAAAAGCAGCATCAGCCACAATCCCTCTGCACTTTTGATGTACCTTATGAGGGGTTACCAAGGGCTACTGAGCAAAGCTGATGAGCATCACTGAAGTGTGATCTGCCACATTTATTCTGAAAAAATAAATATGTAACAAAATGGAGAAGACTTCATACTTTTGTCAGAGGACTGACACCTACTCCCAGGTCTGCCTGAGGCACCACCTCTCACTTTCCTGTTCTTTGGAGCTGCTGCATTTGTAACTAGCCCCCAAGACATGAAAACTTGGTTCATAGAGAAAGGCCTGAAACATCAACTGCAGTAAGAGACATGGCCAAAATCAAACAATCTGCCCTCAATGAGGCCCATTCATGAAGCCTTCATCAACACTTCTCAATCTCTGTATTGATCAAAACTTGTGCAGTAAGAATCCCCTGAGCCATTCTAAGACTTAGTGGAAGAACACATCATCAGATCAGGGAGTATAGGGGCTGCAGCTCAGTTCTAGAAGGTGAAGGATAAGGGCCATATGAAGTTCAAACAGCTCAGCTAGGCAGTACAGACACAGCAGCATTTTCAGACAGATTCTGCAGTCAGTGGCCAAGGAGATTTTCATCCTCATGCCAACTCTGCTCTGCCTCCAGTGCCTATAACTCATTACCCCACAAGGAACAGGTGAGCTAGCTTGCGTTTCTACAAGACCCCAAGATGCTATGATACAGCAACTTTATGATGCAAATCTACTATGATGCAGTATTAGTTTACTAACAAGTACTATTCTGACAAAACTCACAACTTAGGGCACAACTCCAAGCAGATCTCATCAACTGAATAATCTTCACGCCACTGAGACTCCTCCATAAGTTATTACTACCAGCTCTTTACAGTCTCAGCCACAAACTACAAGCAACTGGCAGAGTTTCAATTTCAGCAATTTTTGAAATTTTCACTTGAGTGATCATTTCCAGCAGAAAGGATGTCCTCCAGAGGCTTTTCAAAAACCCCACAGAGCCTCACTAAAATCACCGAATCTTGAACTCGCAGAACACAAAGGTAACATTCCCAGTAAATTTAACGCTATGTAGAGTTATCCATTATAGATTTTGATCCAGCAACGGTTCCCTTTGTTTAAAGGGTAAAATTAGTGTAGGGCAGAGAAATGCACCACTGGAGAGAGCAGTCTGCAGCACTGTAGAGTGCAGGTACCTCAGGCATACAGCAGACAAGGAGACAACTGTTGTAAATAATCCAAGATCTACAATTATAATCCATAGTTCAAACAAACTAAAGAAATAAATATTAATCTTGATTCCCAAACCTGCTCTAACAAAGAAGACAACAAAGCATTCTGATACTCAGTTTTAGTAGGCAGAAGGAGACCACCATGGTTTTAGTTCATCAAAAATAAACTAACAGTGGTCCAGATAATCAACATTAATCTAGAATTCAAGTTGATGCAATGAGTTAGCCATCTCAAAAACACTGTGTAATATCATGGCAACACCCTTCTAGTTCATTTTAAAAAAACAAATATAAACCAAGGCTCTGGTTTAGCAAGTGCTGAAACGCACAAGTTGTAATACTGCAGAGAAAAAACTAAACTGGACTTCTTCCACTCAGAGACGCCCACCCTTTGTGCGGCTCCATCACTCAGATGAAGCATTGCCTCTGCATATGCCGTTGAAGCAGGCACTTGAGCTCTCAAGTACACTGGGATAGCCTTTATGCCAGTCACATCTAGTGCAAGAGTCTCAGAGCTTTGACTCTGACTACGTTTTCCTTTTTTGCACTCTGAGCTTCCACAAAATGCTGCCTTGGTAGTAAGACATAGCTGTTAAAAGAAAGAATTAATAAGAAATAAAATAACTGGGTTTGTAAGCAAACGTCGACAAAGACGTGGACAAAGTATTCACTACTGCTACTTTTTTGCCAGCGTCCTAAACGCGAATAGCAATTTGTATTACTATAAATCAAAAAGAGAACCATAACACTGAAATGTTACAGTGTATCTGTTTCTCAATGTTTTAAAACACATGAAAGGCTCAGAAGTTAGTTTCCTTCCAGACAACATCTGCTTGGCTGCCACCATCTCTGCCGAGGCATAGGTGTGCACGAAGCAGTGACAGGAAATCAAGTATATATAGTCTCTTCTTAAATTATTAATATAATCTTATCTCGATATCTGAAACCAACTTTATGAGTCATAGTAAGAAAGCATTAGTCCAAACTAAAAACAACATTTAAAACAGGGCTAAATCAGGAATTACACTTAGGTATTAAACAACGATTCCAAATATCAACTTAAAAAGCCAAAAATAAAAGGGCCTGAATAAAATAGTACTACACAGGCAACCAGCTACCAAGAACACGATTTCTCGTTACTAATCGGTCTTCTCCATTCAACTCCGTAAGTCACAAAGAGGTGGGAAGAGCAGCTGACTGGCGCTACCCGGGCTTCACCCGCCGCTTCCCACAGCCCCTGCCCTGCCTTCGCCGCTCCCGGCCGGCTCCGCTCCTCGGCCACGCCGGCCCGGCGCCCTCCGCCGCCCTCCCTCCCCACCACGTCCCTAGGTGCAGCCAGAAAAACTAGAAGCAAGAGGTCGTTTGCTTTGTAATCCGCTCACATTAAAGAGTAACGCACACAGACGTTAAATTGCTGACCCTGGGACTACCGCGGGAACTTCTCCCTTCGCACGGCCACCCCGTGACGGGCCCGGGGCACTCTCGCCCGAACCGCCTCCCGTTGCGGGCGACGAGCCCTCACGGAGGTTTCGGGAGCCGCCAGCCCGGCGCTGGAGCTGCGTCCTGTCCCAGCACCCGGGACGGGACGCGCCGACGCCAGGCTGGACGGCCGCACCGCGCAGGGAAGGTGCCCGGCGAGGACCGCCTCAGGTCCGACTCACGCTCACCGCCCTGCAGGCGCGGAGGCTCCGCGCTGGAGACAGGCAGCGGCCGCATCCCGCACCCCGCGGGTCCCGCTCCGCGCCGCCACACGCCGCAAGGCAAAGCACGCGGAGACCCCGCGCGGCGCGAAGGGCGCGGACACGGGCAGCGGACAGGGGCTCGGGGGAGCGGCCTCACCTGGGACATCTGAGGGCGCAGGTTGATCTCCTTGAGGTTGATGGAGTGGCTGCGGAGGTTGTTGAGCAGCTGGCAGAGCAGGACGCCGTCGCGCAGTGTCTGCGCCAGGTCGAAGACCTGGGCCGTGTCCCAGGTCACCCGGTGGTTGGGCGGCAGCACCTTGCAGCTGATCAGCCACTGCCCGCACTGCTTCCAGGGCTCCATCCCCGCCACCACGCCGCGATGCTGCGGCCGCGGCGGCCCCTACGGCACCCTCCCGCCACCGCCGCTACCGCGGCCGGCCCGTCCCGCCNCGCGCCCGCACCTGCCCGGTCCGCGGCGGCCTCGCTGGGGGCGGGAGCGCGGGGTGCTCGCAGCCGCCGGCTGCCCTCGCCGGGCAGCTCCCAAGGCCGATCCGTGAAGGTGCTCGTTTCGTCTGCTCGCCCGATGATGGCATAAACACAGCACCTGCGGCACACAAGGCGCAGCTCTGATAGGCAGGTGGAGATAGCAGCGCAATGGCATTTTGTGCCTTATTGTCGGTCCTTTGTCCTTTCACTAAGCAAACAGCTGAGTGCTCAGGAGAGGTTCAAGCAGAATACTCTCAGCGACTTCTAGAAACGATAGAGAACACATCATGGCATAGCATTGTTTTCCTATCTGTTCTCTCCTAAAGTATTTTGCAATGACTTCAATTTTATTTGCACTTTAAATAATGTTTGAAAATATGTAATGACTTCCAACAAGCATTCAGACAGCTTAAAATAAAAATATACAAGTGATTTTAAGTTACTAAGTGTGAGACTCCAAAACCAGACAACACAAATACCAGAGTTCACAATATCCTCCAAAACTGAAAAGCTATTATTTCTTTCTGATTTTTGAAGCAGTGTTGGCAACTTAATTTCTCAAAAAAAAAAAAAAAAAAAAAAAAAAAAAAAAAACCCCTCACTTAAAATTAAACAAAAACNTAAAATTATACAAAAACCGGGGGTTTATAAGAGTTTTTTAACCAGTGAGCCCTTTAAAAGTACTATTAACATTTATGTGAGGGGAAAAAAAAAAAAAAAACAACACACAGTCCACGGTGAGAAAACCTTCCAAGAACAAAACACTAACATGGTTATTCAAGATAGTCCACCATTGCTTGTTTCCACACCTCCTCAGTTAAAAGCCTGACATTTACTGCTGTCTGAGCTCAGAATAATCCCACAAATCCTTTTAAAAATTTCTGAAATAATACAGACATTATGGGAATTTATTTCAGAAATTGAGGCCTAGCAAGTGATTTGCATGTTTCAGTAAGGACAATGTGCTGATTCACTTTTTTTTTTTCTTTCTTTAAACAGGCAGTGTGTCTGCTGTTCCAGGCATTTTCCTGAGCAGCCACTGGCTGCAGAACATGCCACAGGACAGCTCACCGTTTTGCATTGCATACACCCAAAAAGACAAAGACAATCATGGCCCAAAATCCAGCTCCATGATCTGTAATACCTGTGCCACTGCCCAGCAGGTAATGGGATGAGACAGGCATGACTTGTCACCTCATTAGAAGGCACAAGTGTTGCTCAAGGTCATTTGGGATCAGCATTTGTTTCGACCCTTAAAGATGCAGAAAGTTGCAAACACCTGGCTTGGTTTTCAGCCCTCTGCATGCGTTATCTGGGCTGGCAAACCAAAGAGGCTCCCAGGTCTGACCAGTGCAGAGGGAGCTCAGAAAGCCTGGCCTGACGTGTCAGAGCACAAATTCATTTTAACAGAACGCAAACTCCAGTTAGGAGCAAGCAGCTTTGCATGAATCAAAAGAGGAATCCTCATTCCAAAGGACTGGTGACAGTGCAGCTGAGCCTTAACTCTTTGAAATAATTTTACATGGGAGAGTGTGACATTCAGTTGGAGTTGCCTCAGTAGTGCCTCCTTCCCAGCAGGTCCCTCCTGCTCCATCCCTACCTGGGCGGTCAGAGCCATGCAGTTCCCACTTCTCAGGAGATGTGAATTCTCTTTTTAACAATCTCAGCCCAAACACTGGGTCACCAGTAACAGGTACCTCTGCCTCTTCAGACCAACATTTGATTGTTTTATGCCTGAGCAGCTGGAGGAGAGGGCAGGTTGCAACACAAACATGCTATCAAAGTATCAGACTGCCTGCAACCAGGCAAAATTAGAGAGAATTTCACTCCTAATTTAAATCAAAAGAGACTGAAACTAACAGTTTGCACTGTGATCATTTGGATATCATCATCCATCAAAATGAACATAGAGGAGTTTGATCAAGGCTACAATAAACACTCTCATAGAAATATATTTTTATCTGTGACATGTATGAAATGATAAGTGAGTAAGAATTCAGTTGCACCCACAAGCTATCCACTCTCAGGCTGACAACAACCATGACTGTGAAGCAAATGCAGAAAGCAGAAAAACAAAATAGATAAAAGAAACAGAAAACCATCTTCACTACATTATCCACATCCCCACTTCAGCTGCCTCCAGCCAGGATTGGTGGTACAGCACCCTGAAAGCAACACAAACAGTTTGGATGCCTTTGCAGAGATACCGAAAAACGAGCGCTGTTCTGGTTCATAAATAGCAAGAAAAACACTTCAGGCTGGTTGCTCAAATTGATCTAATCTTTTTTACATGGTGAATAGGAGCAATCCAATACTCCTTAATCCAAAATTTACATCCAAACAATATATATGATTTAAAGGTGATGGTTGAAATTCTAAATATCTGAAAAACCTACACTGCAGTTTTAAATTGTTTCTAAGTCATAGGATGTTGTAGTTCAATATTAGAACCAAATTTCATTGAAAACACACTGGTTTCTCTACTGTATTTCTTGTAATTAACTGGGCGACATTCTTCCAAATGAAGAATCCACGTAACCATACAAATTCCACAATAGTTCTCTGCAAAGAGTTACATGCTTGAGAGCAGGGAAGGGGCAAATGGATTCAAAGCCAAAATTCATGGTCAGCACAGTCTTGCTAGAGCAGAAGGCAGAAATATTTGCACATTCACTTTCTCAGAGTATTCTTAACAACCTTCCTCAGCCTCCTACATTGTCCTCAGTCATTTATTGGAAGGAGTTCAACTTTTCTTTCAATCCTAAAATCTGTTTCTGTTCAAAAGCTACTTCTATATGGGCTTTTTTTTTTTTTTTTTTTTTTTTTTTTTTTTAATAAAAGCATACATTGAATATTTANAAAAAACTACTTTTTTATGGGTTTTTTTTTTTTTTTTTTTTTTTTTTGCTATTAATAGAAAAAATAAAAAGAGAGAAAAAAGAAAAAAAGAAAAATCTATACCTCAAATATGAAGTACTTTAAATGAACCAATTGCTGAAGATATACTGGAAGTTTGTCCTATTTCCATCCTGTTCTTCTCCCCATACTCCATAGATCTATCTGGATGGAAAGAGGGGCCGATTTGTAGTCACCTCAGTCCATCTCCCCCAGTTTCACCAGGGCTGATCTGGCAGGCAGATCTCAGCTTAGATTTTCACAATGTTCAATGTACATCACATACTTTTTTTTTCCCCCACACATCAATAAGCCATTTGCTGATGCAGTTTTTCTTTGGATTTTCTATAATGAAAACCTTTCCGAATACTGCAAAGCAGTGACATAAAAACAAAAAAAGAAATATCTACTAAAAGAACAGCAAGTCTGAAGGAGAATTGTTGCCCAAAAGGCACACAAAAAAACCAAGCTTTTGTATGGTTTTTCTCTCCTTGCAGGAGATAACTGTCTCCTTACTGGGGACATAATCATAAATATTTTTCTTTACTTGTGTCCTGTACTGCATACTATGAAGGTGGCAACTTTCCAGTTCTTTTCTTGTTGCTTTACTTGCAACAAACAAAATCAACCTACCTCAATTTGTTTAATAAGGGCACATTTGCAAGCTTCCTGAAATAATTACTTCCTGGTGTCACCACAGTTGCTGCATTTGAACTACTTACGCTGCTCAGCTTGAGGAAAATTAATAAATGAAATACAAAAAATAATAAGCCAATATATGTACACACATTCCCTCTCCTTCAATTACTCTTGCAGATATAATAGTGGCTTATGGCCCTAGGCGCAAACCCACTTTGTGCAAGGTACCAAAAAAGGATAACAAAATGGTAGACCTCTTCCCAAAATGCATCGTTCCTCGCTTCCTTTTCCTACTTCCTCCCTTCTTTACTAATGGATTCATCAGTTCTGGTGCATAAAGTTTTCCTGCCTTCTGGTGATTGCTCTTGAGTGCATTTTTAAATGCTACAGGCAGAAAGAGGTGCAAGCACAAGCAAAGAACTGCCCTCATTCATGGATACCAAAGGCCCGCTAAAGTCTTGGCTGAGCCAGCCACGCTCTCATGCTCAGGGCTCATGTCCCAGGTAGACCTACTCAATTACACCAGTAAAAAAATTGAGTTACACATCACCTGCAAGCAAGAACACACAGTCTTGCGTCTTGGCCATTTGTATCTTCCTCACATTTGGATATACACTGAACTACCACCGCTCCTGACCAGAAGCCTCCCGTGAGCCTCTTTCCCTTCGGCTGGATGGGAAGAGCAGGCCATAGGTCAGGTTTTCATAAGGAGCCTGCTTACCTTGCAGTACAAGTAAACGCGGGTAAGATGGCTGACCAGAATTCTTCAGTAATTTCTGGCTGCTGCTGCACACGAACATCAGCATGGATCAAGATCTCCCAGATGCATCTGGCTGCATCCTATAGCTACAGGCTCCAGTTTCAGAATTACTTTGGGAATTTTGCAGCAGAAAGCAAAAAAGCAGTGCTACTTTTACTTGATTCTTATTAATAATTTGTGTTACTGTCTTATACTACAATACCACCTGAATTTCAGCAAAGCATTATGTTTTACTTGAAATAACTGTTTCAAGTTAGCATGGAAGAAGTTATAAACAACTGACCTGAAATCTAAATGAAGCACTGAAAACAAAAATTATACAAAGGAAATAAAGTAGGAGGATGTGTGGAGCTCAGTATTGAGTTTAGTTTTCAATAAAGACCTGGAAGATGCAGAGAAATAACTTGATATATCAATGTATAGGTAGTTATAAATGGAAAGGAATTCTAAATGCTAACACACTAAATGAACACCAAGACACTATTTTCAGTAAAAAATTGCCTGAATATATAAAATGCATCTGAGCATTTGAGAAATCAGTGATGCTGCAAGGGAAAATCCATCCAGACTAGTCAATGTGAAAATAAGACATTAAAGCAGTCAAAGAGACTGCCTATCTCTAACAACTAACTACCAAATAATCATCTTAAGAGTTGAAGGCATGGGCTCACCTCTCGTGACAAAAACCTCCTTTTTATTGAGGTTAACAGAAATTTGTCCCATTTTACTGTGCAGAATCCTATGCTGAATTCCTAAAATAGGGTATTTGATATCCAGAAGGCCAAGTTTCAGCTTTCTAAAAACCATTCATACAAAAGGAGAAAGCTGTTGATGTGCCACCTGTTCGTGCTGAACAAAAAGGGAAGCCAGACTCAGGCAGCCACTCACCTCCTGGCAGCAGGAAGCAACGGCATTTACGATAAGGAAAACATTTATGGGCCATCAAAAGAAAGGAATTTGTCCTGTACTACTTTATGTATTTTAACCAAAATACCAAAAAGACTGAGAAGTTAAGAATACAAGCAACTTGAAACAGTAAATAAAATAGTAACCTTCCTTCTGTTTTTTACTGCTTTCCCCCAGTTCATCTCCATTTCTCATCTTCCTCAGGTTGTTTTCAACAGCCTGATGATGATTTCAAGGCAAACCCCAATCAGATTACAGGACAGAAAAAACTCCCTTCTTCCCTCAAGACAGAAGGAAAAGAGATGCTGACAAAAATAATTTTGTGGTCTCAGCTGACAAGAAAGCGGTATTTTTATCAGAAGTCAAGGTGTTCAAGTGCACCAAGATATGAAAAGCTAGGAACTGGCACAAGTAAGCCCTAAAGCAAGGAAAAGATTTTTTTTTTATGTTTTTTTCATAGTCTATTCAGTACCCAGAACCAAGAATCCAGAAAAGTTTTCCTGCATGCAAAAAGGGACCAATTGCTGAAAGTGTGGCACTTATGGGAAACACTGTGCACTGGATGAAGTCTGAATATATAGAAAACCAAGAAAAAACTTCACATTAAAATAAAAAGTGTCTACCTAAAGTCTGGAAAAACTGAAAAGTCCCATTCATTAAATACCTACTGAAACAGTGAAAGAATATCTGGAATCATGTTTCTAACTCTTTTAAAATAAATATTCTATTAGTAATATTACTGCTATTAGGCAATTGAATTTTTCATATCCTAAAGGCACAATTTACTAGCAGCCTCTAGTCTCATGCTGTGTTAACTGCTAAAATAAATAGGGCAGTCACATAGAATCTCTGAGACACTGTTCCAGTTTTCCATTAACAATGTTTAATCTGTATTTACATACTAATCTAAGTTCCGTAAATAAGTTTCCTTTTATGCTTATAAGTCAAAAGTATTAATAATTTTTAACAACAGACTATCCAAATTTATTTTTAGAGAACTCAGCAGGCAAAATATTTCTAAACACTCAGTAGGCAGTGAAGCTTCATCTCTGAAGTTACCCATACTTGTCTCACCTCAAGAATAAAGAACATAAATATTTCAGAACATTCTGCTACCTACTCTTTTTTAACCTTTTATAAGTGAGTGTACCTGGGTATTGTTTGTCTAATGAGGCTGGGCCAACACTCGACTGCAAATCAGCAGAGATTTAAGAGATAAGGGGGCTCTTTATTCACGCCATTGGGATGGAATTTGCAGCAGCATAGACAACCATGCTCAATGAAAGTAATAGGGGCCATGGAACCTTCATCTTCAGTTCAGAAAAATAAACCATCAGAAGCTCGGGACAGAAATCCTCAGATGTCCTCTGGTAGTTGTATACTTCCATTTCTGCAGGCTCAGTTTTAGATATGGTGTGAGACCCTGCTCCCCTGGGTGCCAAGAACATTTATTCTGAAAAAAATCCCCAAACATATCTCATACTAGATCTTGAATTTTACTGTCTGGAATCCTCACTTAAGTTGAAGTCAGTGGCATCTATATCTGCCAGTAACCTGGGTTATAAGGCTATGTATCCAAAACAGAGACCTTGTTAATATGGCCAGTAGTGCCTTAAATCAACCACAGGCAAGACACTGACAGACAAAAAACATCCTCTATCTTAAGACATCATCTCCCATCCACTATGCTGATACCAGAACTTCCCCAGTCCTGGTTAAGAAATATTTCTCTTGAGATAAAACTATTAGAGGGAAATAATGATTTAGAAACAAGAATATTTAAATTCAGATCTACTATATAGATTAATGTTAGAAATTAATTACACTGCTCTTGCTATATTAGAAATAGTGGTAGATGTGTGCCAATTTAAGGCACCTCAGATTTACCCATCTCATGAAAGTACCAAGTGGCACACATGAGAAGTATGGCCCTCATTAGCTGCCCCTCTTTGTGCAGCAGTGTGAAGTGGACTTCATAATAGCTGAATAAAGACAAAGAGCCACACTGAGATGTTTCTCAGGGGTTCATTTACAGGTACATTATACCTTAAAAGATGATAAAACAGCTGTGGAGAAGACAGAAGTTGCTTTAGTAGCAAGGTGCATTTATATCTTAGGTTTATATTAGCTGAGGTCAGTGGTCCATGTCCCAAACCCAAGTTGTAAAACTATTTCACCCTCTCTCAATTTTTTTAAGAAATCTATACCAGGACTAAAATAGGAGTGGAGGTCCATTACCACCTGCAAAAAGACCTACAGTTAACTCTGGCCTATCTGTGAACTTGTTTTGTGTTCTGTGGGCCACCATCTCACCCTCAAGAAAGTGAGGGATTGCCAGAAAACAGCTCTCTGAAGAAGTAAAAATTTACCTCTGGCATGCAACAGTAGAGAAGCAATACTCTCTGATAGGATGCAGGCTGCATTAAAAGCACAGTGCAAACAAACACAACTTGCCTTAAAGAGCTTGTGCAGGTAATACGCAGTTCAGTCCAGTAGGCCAAAGATCTAACCACCCACAGGCATAGCAGAGGTATCTGCTGAAAAAGTGATTTAGTAGGCAAAACTGAGAGAAAATTCAGTGTCCAAGCATCACTTAACTTGCCTCCCATGTTTATTCTTCCATGTTTCCTGTAGTCAGACCTTCTTAAATCACTGCAACTTGTACACAAGGTTCAACCAAAGAAAACAAAGCTGAAATTAAACCACCTGTGTACCACAGTACAGCACTTCCCCACCCTGTGTAAAAGGCCACTTTACAAAATAGCCTGAAAATGTCGATACCCCAGGCACAATTTTAATGGCAATAAACGCTTATATGACACCAAAAGGTTTCAGATACAAATTATATAAACTGATGCAAAGTGTGTTTCTTAAAGGAATAAAAACATGCCAATAACAGAAAGACACAAGTATGACCAGCACAAATTCATCCCCAACAAATCCTCTCAGCATGAACTGGAGCAGAATCTGATGCTGCAATCACAAAAAAGATACTTTCCCTTGCTCCAAGGAGAGTTGTTCCTACCAATTCAGTTCCCAAATAGCTGTGTTACATTGCCTCCTTCGCTGGGCTTACAAATAGGACGCACAAATGAATGCAGGTGGAATTACCGAGTTTAATTTGTTCACTCTTAACTTCTCTTGTTCCCAGAAAGGTACCAAAAGGTAGATGAAACGTGGGCAAGGGCCAGGCAAAGGTCTGGCAGCAGAGAAGCTATTCTGGCATGTAGTCACTGAGCAGGCAAGAGGAGCAAGCCCCGGGCTGGCCACTAAGAAGCCCCGGAGGTATGCAGAACACCTGAGGAGCTGATGCAAGGCAAATCATCAACCATTCCCAAAAGCCAGTCTTTAGTCTCTAGGAAACTAATGGCTCCCAGGTGTCTCAGCCAGAGTTTAACTGCTCGGGCACCCAGTTATGCTAAACCAAACCTCCTCGCACAGAATTCATGTGGGCTTATGGAGGTTCCTGTTGGGTGGCTAAGTGAATACAAGGTAAGTTAAACTCGTCTGAAAGCTGTTCTTGGAGTGTTTTGTGATTGGCGTGTTTTCTACAAATTTATCTCCCCTGCTAGTTTGTCAACAACATCCTCGTGAAAATAAAGGGGGTTGGTTTTTTTCTCAAACACTTCATTTATTATAAATGCAATAATACAAGATTTGTAGTGATCCAGAATTATGGAGAATGATTGGTACTACACTGATAATCCATGCCTTTAACTCCACCAGCTGTGACATTCATTCCCTGCCGCTGGAGACAGCAGAACTATGGACAGCAGTCACTCGGGAGCTCTTGTTTGCAGGTGGTGCATATGCAAAGAGTCTGCCATGAATCTGAAAAGGCATCTGAAAAGAAGCACGTTTCAGCCACCCGGGTGGTGAAATGCGCTGTTTGAGCACAGCTGATAAAGTGCAATTCAGCTGCTGTTTGGCTGGCTAAGTAAGCACTGCCTTGCATGGCAATGTCTGATAATGAGGTCCCAACCCGTAGCTCAGAATTCCAGCCCAATCTGCAAGGATGAGAGAGAACTTACAAATCCATTTACGTAAGAGGAAAGAATACAAAATGGATTTTAAAAGCTTACAAAATTGATATAAAAGTATATGCACAATGATATGCTTACAATGTCCTTTTGCTCTACAATTAAAAATTAAAAAATTATTTCCAATACTATGGCCCATGTACCACCATTCTACCCAAAATGAGAGTGTGGCAAACACTGAGTTGTATAGATCTAAACAAGTTCCCCGTCTAGATAAGAACAACACGGGAAATGTTTGGCATGGCCTTTCGGCCCTTCTTGAAAAGGTGTCCGGCACTCTCGGGTGGGAGCTGCGCGGCACAGCCCGCAGCCACCTGCCCTTGTGCCCGCGCGGGGCCGCGGCTCCTCGCTGCCCGCTCCTCCAGCTCCAGGTCCCCAGCCAGCCAGCACAAGCTTCTAGGGACAGAGTTCAGCAGAGGTCAGCCTCCAGTTGGGCAAGATTCTATTCTGGAGACAGCCTCGACGTTGTCTTGGTTTCCCACTGTGGGATGGCATTCGGAGTGATGAAGGATTAGCCAGCTACAGAGCCATATTGGCCCTTTGGATGCACATTTCTCAACAGCACTCTAAAAATGCGGGACTGAAGAAGATGACACTCTTCTGCTGCAACACTCACCATACAAGAGCCACAAATTTCTGTTTCATTTACCAGTAACTACTTTTAAAATATTTATTGGCATATAAGAAGTGTTTGTTTATATTTGTTTTGAAATTCAGGTACCCATGAAAGCAAATATCTGAATTTCTATTTTCAGGATGCTTTGTTCATGGAGTTTACCATAAATCTGGTTCCCTTCAAAGACCCCAGACAGCACATGTAGTTTTTTGGAGGGGTTTGGTTTGGGTTTTTTCCCTAGGAGTGGAGGTGGGATGCCTCGGGGGGAACACACAGAAAATCTCGTTTAAGTGACACCTTCAAAGCAAGCAGTTAGGGTCTGGTTGCTCATTTCATGCTCAGAGCCCACTGCTAACAACCCTCTGTATGTGTCCAGGGCACTTGTAGGTACTGAGATAAATTAATCCCTGGTGAAAAGTGCTAATTTCAATAGTTATACTACGCATGAATTTGAGTCACTATGCCCTTTCAAAATGAGCCTGTTGGGATTACAGGACTGCAGTTAAGCTCAGATATAACAGTTAGCAAGATCAAGGCCACTGCTGGATCACAATTACAACTGAGAAAAAACAAATGTACTAATTAGCTGCCAGTCAAACATATGAAAATGAACAGCAATTTTAAGTATCAGCTATTTGTAACAGCATGCTCATACTTGGACCTCAGATACCCTAAACAATCTGGAAGCTCAGCATAATGATTACTCTAAAAAAGGAGAAAAAGCCCATGTGGATAATAGTTGTTAGGAGACAGTTATGTTTTAAGCAGATGGTAAAAAGTGTCAGTTTGAGGCAAAATATAGATCTCCCTTCTGTTGAACAATTAATGAAAAAGTCCTTCCCTTCTATAGCCACTGTAACTGTGTGACTGAACAGTCTCCCTTTAATAAGGCCTCGTGTGTATGAGCTTGTCACCTCTTGCAATCAGATTTTTTTCCAGAGCTGATTTCCATAGTGCTCTCTCCCTCTCCTGAACCACTTCCACAGGACAAATTCTGTTGTGTCTAATCAAGCAGAGCTTCCAGTGACAGTAATGAAGGCAGTTTCATCTAGCAGTGCAGCCTCCCTTTAGAAGAGAAATCCTGACTCCACTGAAGGCACTTGAAGTCTTGACATTGACTTGAGCCACGCAGCAGTGCCATATGCTGAGTTCTCCCTCTTCAATGAATTGTATCCTTCTGCTGGTTTACACCAGGACAAAGGGTAATTTTCTCAGAAAGAATTCTATTTTCAAGTATTTCCATTCACTGGAAATGTTCAAATACACCTGAACTAAAAAAATACATAATGGAACCAGCTCTAATTTCAGGGATAGTATCCTAATATTTAGAGATTCTTACCATAACAACTGCCATGAGCTTTGCCATTATGTTCCTGCATGTGTTTCATAACAGAAGGAGGATCTGGGAGCCTAGGAAGACATGAAAAAAAAAAAAAAGTAGAAGGTGATATAAAAAAGGGATAAAAAATGAGAAGAAAAGGAGGTGGTCAGAGAAAGGCACAAGAGATTATGCCCTAATTTATCACAAGCTGGAAGACTCTGATGTGGACAAAGTGGTGGGGCAGGTCATTCGAAGCCAGCAGGTCAATGCCTGACAGCAGTGCCAGCCCAAGCAGACCATGAGCAGAGAGGAAAGCAGCCACTTCATACTTTCTCTTAATGAATACATTTAGCTGCAGTATTTGTCACAAAGTTCTGGGTTTGTGCAAGCCCAGCACTAATAGGAACTCAAAGCAGTTGTCAAATTCTGTGTGTACTCAGAGATTTAAGACCCAAAAGTTACCTCTGTCTCCACAGGGAGGAAAGGCAAGCCCTGAAAACCACATGCTGCAGACAGAGCAGGGATCTGCCAGTTCAGCAGAACCTCTGTAACACCTTGAATCTCGACCTCTGGCTTTCCCCCACTGCCAGGGCTTGCATCCCTGTCAGCTACAGCCCTCAGGATCTCAGGGAATCTAGCTATTTTCTGGGAAAAGATGAAACCTGTTGATGGGTGATGGACTGGTGTGGACTGCTTGCATTTCTTTACCTCGTTGAGATCACAACGCAGGGGTGTTTCAGTAAAATTATTGTTTTTTAAAAACAGGGCATTACTGCTTTTCCTCACCAGTAAGGGATGGCTGTGGTAGCTGGACGGAAGGCACCATTTACAGTGCAAAAATGGAAAAGAATGCAAGAGCCACAATTGTTCACTTCTGGTGAGTTGGCTGGATTACCCGAACTTGGTGGCGTAACCCAGGATACTGCACTGAGCTCATGCTCTTGCTACATTAAAGGTTTATAACTAGAGAAAGAGAAGTTAATTCGCTCATGTTCATGCAGGGTGGGCAGATGGAAACCAGACCTTTTTCTTCTCTCTGCTGCCTCTCAGCTCTGGGGCAAGACTCCAGAGTCCTGTGGCACTGCTACCACAGGAGAACAGCCAGTTCGCCAGAGCTCACCAGCAGAACAATACCCATCCCTGGTTTATGGCAATAAACACTGGTGGGTGAGATGAAACTTCCATGTTCCCTCTTACATTCACCTTAGCTTCTGCAATTAATGACAAAACGTGATTTCACATCAGCGAGCATTTCATTCAGTCAGTCCATGCATGCAAATGCCCTTCACCAAAGCAGAAATGGAGTACGGAAATACAAGCATTAAACACACTAAATTTTTAGTATGGCTGTCAGAGTAGTGTAAACAGCTCTTCCTATTAGCTCCTGTGATCCAGATCCTGCCTGAAATTAAATCTTAAATCTCCTCTTGGAGATTGCATGCTAGCAGATTTCTTTGTATAATACTCACAGCTTGCCTTCAAACGTGTGCTGCATAAATAGCTCAGGGAAAGGAAACAAACTCAAAGTCAGACTTGTAAATTATTTGATCATGCTATTCAGTATTTGCCAAATCCCCTCATCTTTCTACAGAAAAAAAGAGGTTTTCTTCTGGCCTACGATCACAGCAAATTCTTTCAAGAGAAATCCCAAAGCTGACAATCTGCTGCCCATTGCAAGACACAGCCAGGCAAACAAAAGACATCTGATACAGATGACTCTGAAGAATGCTGCTGTAAACCAGCTGTATCAGTCTTGCAGAAACACTGAGCTATAAGTTGTTTGCCTTCAACTTTCCAACAAGGAATAGCAGCTAATGTAATGCTGCTGCAAGTTTACAGAAGTAAGGCTCTCTTTTTAAAGACTGTTTCTAAGCATCAAGTCTTCCTAGGTAGAATGTCTGCCATACCTTGCCTGGAGGCTCTTGTACCATTCCTGGAATGGGCATGGTCAGCCAGGTCCTACATCCCAGGAATAAACAAATTTGCTGGTTACAAGGTCAAGCCAAGTTTTGCTCCAGACCAAGCTGCAGAGGCTGGAATTACACTGGGAGCTAACCTGGTCCCTCTGCACTGCACTTTGTGTATGAATCTGCAATTATCCTGGCTTTTATCACGCAAGCTCACAGCAAGGCTTCTTTGGCTTTACGGGGTTGTCACAGGAAAGAGCTTTACTTATGAAACAAAATTCATACTGAAAATAAAGATTATTTGAATCGTTGCAGTGACCACAGTTCATGCCTAAGAACACTATTAGTATGAGATCCTCAGTAACGTGAGCATTGTCTTGAAGGCAATCAGCGTTCACTGATCAGTGATCTCGCTTCAGCAGCATTGACTTTGAGTTCTAAACACAATGGATGACAACAAACAGGTACTTATTTAAAAATGAAAGAGTAAGGACCAGCCCAGGACTTCTCAAAAATCAAAAGGCACAGAAACCTCTGAAAATGGCAATGGAGGAACAAGCCTTTGAAGTGTCACACAAGTGTATGCCATTCAAGTTAGATGCCACCTGGACAGTTAAAAACTAAAATAATTATTCTAACAAAAAGGAAATAAATGAAAATTGAAAATATTTAAATGCAAGGCCAGGTAATGAGCTCAGAGATAAGGATTTGTCCATCATCTGTTGGGGCACAGACAGCTTTTACTGGTGTGTGACAGCGCCTTTCCTCAGCTGAATTTGCAGGGGAGCCAGGGATAGTTTTGTCCTTTTGCACTCCACCCAGCTGCATCTTTGACACGTGATCTGCCTGAAGAGTGAGTGACAACCAATTTCCAACCTTTGCTCATCTTTTGCCTTCAGTACATTTCTGGCATTTTTGGCCCTGACACATATAATGTTGGGTGTGAAATGGGGATCACTTTCCCTTTTCTTCGTGCTGTCTCCAGGCCCATGTGCTAAAGGCCCATTAATTCAGTAGGAACAGTAACAACAAACTCAGGTAATAACTTCTAACCAAATATTGCAGACAACATCAACAAGCTTCACAAGAAACTTTCAGCTACAGTGCTAGGGATAGCTGAAGGAGACTACAGCTAAAAGCTGTTCTTTCTCCATGTTGAACTCACACAGTTTTAAAGAACTGTTTGAAAAGACAAGTGGGGTCTTTTTGTCCATTCTAGCTTGCCAAAGTTAGTTAATGTTTCAAAGCAAGAGCTACAATTTCTCAGGATATTTGATTCCTGCCCTTTCTGACCCTAGAAGCGCATCCCTCTGGTACTGCTGGACACCTGACAAGCTGCCGAAGCAGAACAGGTGTACGCAGCCTCCAGACAAGCACAGACAGCTGCATAAAAGGCACATCAGCAGACAATCAGCTGCTTTGATAAAGGAGTGCTTCAAACACTAGGAATTTAGGGAGATAATTCTTTTTACTGTCATTGAAAGCATTTCTAGATATTTAAATTAAGCTTGATGAAGTTAAAGGAAGAGCTTCTTGGAAGATACCAGCTCTTACTTCATGTTAGTTACCATCAGAAACTGTAAGAGCAAGGGGCTGCAGGTGTGACTGCAAAGGAAATTAGTGTTACATTTGTATACTTTCCACAGAGAAATAACCTAGGAGCCTGCAGTAAATGGAGGGGGCATGATGCTCCTTTTTAAGATACTGTGATTAATTTTAAAATTCTTCCCAGACCCTACTCTATTATGATAGATGAGCATATAAACATGCAATTTATCATTTCATACTGCACTTCTTTCCTTTTGCTGACTCACACCTGATCATGTTTACAAACAGATGTTATACTTTTATTCTCTTGTGGCCCATGTTGAGGATGAAGAAGTGACAGCTTGGGAATGTGTTTATTAAGCAATGTGAAACATCTGCTTCTGTCTTTCAGCACACACTACATGCTTTACCTATTCATAGGACACACAAGTTTATATCCAATTCACAATTACACCCACCAAGCTATTACAACTATTAATGCAATTATGATATAAACCTTAGTGCAGGGAAGGAGCAGTTTCCTTAACCACCAAGGTATTGGGTGTCTGTAATACCCCGTATGTTTGATACTCCAGAGCATGTTTGCATGTCCCAGCATCACAGCCAGCAGATCCCTGGATAGCAGGGACTATAATAGAAAAGTCCACCGTAGAAATGCCACTCACCCACTTTTCACCCCCAGAAGAAGCCTTGTGCCTGGACATATGGCTGGGGGAGCTCCTGCCCTCACCCATGGTGTGAGGCTGGCACACAGCAGGGGTCCATGCAGCACACGGTAGGACAAGGTGACAACACAGCTCTGCTGCTGAGCAGATTTGCATGGCTACACCGCTTCCCACACACCTCCTGGCAGGGTTCAGGGCCAGCCAGGGCAGCCCTGCACCCGGGGATAAGCTCCTATTACCTTACAGGCATTCAAATTGCTGTCCTGCTCCTGGTGCCATTCTAATGAGTGGTTACACAACAATACCTGCCTGTGGTCTGGCTGTACTCTTTAGAAAACAATCAAAAAAATCCCCACAAACTCCCCACATTTTTTCTTACACTAAGTGTGACAAGTAGAAATCAAGGGTTAATGGGTCTCTAGAGTCTGAGAGTAGGCAAACAAAAGCAACCAAACAAGAAGTAACATGGTACAGCTAATAAAAAAGACAAGCTAAAAGCACATACACTAATGATTTCTGACAGTAAAGAAATCCTTTCATTTCATTCATGAAATAACCTGAATTTAAACTATTTGGGGAAGCGACCATCTTCTAATAGACAGATTGTATATTTAGGACTTAAAACAGATCGAAAGTGAAAATTTTGCTAAAATCATTGGGGAATTAAATCCTTGTTTAATTGGTGCTGCATGAGCTGCCAGAAATAATTAATAAGGCTAAATTTAACTGCTCTGGCAGTATTTCCCTTTCAGACACAAATCATTTTGGCCAAAGCCCAGGTGATCTAAAGCAGGTTCATCTTTCTGGTGATGCCAGAGAAGACCAGAGCTGGAGGAGATGTGATTGCAAAGACCTGCAACCATTTTGTGTTCAATGGCACTGAAAAGCAACTCCTCTGCTATAAAGTGCTGTTTCAGGCTGAAAACTCTTTTCAGTGTGGCTGCAAACCGGTGAAACCAGATGCAACCAAACAGGCAAGTTTCCCACTCTTCTGTGCTTTGGTGTATGAGCTCTCAAACTCACATGTTCAGCTTGGGCAGGAAAGCAAACCCAGACACCACACAGGCGAGCAATGGAAGGTAAGTGCTGGTTGGGGTGTGAGGGAGTGTGGTTTTGTGAGATGTAAAGAGGCAAGTGACCTTTGCAGCCCAGCCTGAAGGTTGGTCTCCCTTAATTTTCTGCCTCTTACAGCCATGCAGGGGAAAGAGCAGAAGAAACAAGTATAAACTTGTTATCCCCCTAAATTAATTTTAGCATCCTCCTCCCAGTGCTTTTCCTGTGAGAAGTTCAGGCATCTGGAATAATACTGTTGCATTAAGGAATGAAAAACAAATTGCTGAAGGGCACTGGAATCCAGGCAGTCTAACCCAGTGCCTTCTGCTGGTAAAAACAGCTGCCCCTAAGAAAATCCGCCCAAGATGCTGCCTTCAATTCTCAAGGTGCAAGGCCTAAATTTGAAGGCAAATCAGACTCCCAGCAGAACATGATCATGGCAATCCAAATGGCTCAGCAGCAGCTTCAGCACGGCAGCACGTCAGAAAAAAGTCATCTCCAGCAGCAACGTGGAGGCAAAAACCAACCTGCCAGTCATGGCAGCAGGACCTAACCTGGATGTTAGCTTACTGACTCTTTGTGTTCTACAGCAGGAAAACATGAGTCCAAAGCTCATCCCTGTTAGATGGCAACAACCAGCCCTGTTCCATGCACAAACTCAGCTTCTTCTTTCTCTACATATAATTAAAGAGAAATAAAAGAATGACCCATAAAAGCCAACTGAGTGGCAGTTGACAAATAACTGTATTCTCATTAATTACCACACTGTTTATCTGTGGGAAAGAGTGCCAGGAGGTTTTATTGTTGTTGTTTTAACACCAGAAATAGTGCAAAGCTCACACTGGATGGTGCACGCAACTGTTCTTCAAGGTACAATGAAGAAAAGAAGTACTCGTAGCAAAGACTGTCTTGCACGAAGTAAGAAAATTTGTATTTTGATCCACAGTGGGAGAAGAAAATGCTGCAGACATAAAAGGAGTTGTCCAAGTGTCAAGGGAGCAACCATAGCACAGCAAGATCTTTAAATTATGTTAGCACTCCATATAAGAAATGTTTTCAAATCCAGAAAAAAAAACATCTCTGCTCAAAGAGAAAGTTTGGTTTTGTGGTTAAGATGAAACTGGAAATTCAAAACACATGTTAATTCCTAGTCTGCATGACATGGGAGTAATTTGAGTCTGTGTGTCCCAGTTCCTCACCTATAAAGTAAAGCTAAAAATATTACCTTTTCTTTTTAAAGGCCCTGCCTTTTAGATTATCAGCTCACAGAGCAGGTATTACATCTTATTTTGTATTAGGTACAGCACTCAGAATAAAGCTGCTATAATCTCAGATAAAGATGGTATAATCTCAGGCAAGCCTACACTAAAAACTTAAATTTATATGGTAAGATTTTAATTTTAGCCTAATTCCATGCCTTGTCATGTCTTACTTGGGATGAATTGACTCAAAGGAAAGACAATAATAGCATCACACCTATGTTTCATGCACTGTAATAACACTCGGAAGAAAAACATACCACAGAAAGTAAAAAAGAGCTGAAATATGACTGTAAACCTTGCACTAACACAGCAACGCCTTCAGCTCACCCATGCACACTGTGATTGTGGAGCTGAGCCTTTTACTTTCAGTTGCTCCATCAGTGGCTGCCACTGTCGTTGTGTCTTCTCAGCACCCTGCTCCCATCTCCTCACATCTGCACCACCATTCGAACCCAACCTGAGGGAGCTGGATGGTGGGGTGGGGGGCATGAAGCAGGGGCTGTGGAGGGCAGGGAAGGAGAGCAGCCCTGCACAACCTCCAGCAGAAGCACTGCTTCCTGCCTGCCTCTCAGGAGCATGCACTCGCACGGGGGTTACTCTGCTTCACTCCTTGCATCCTTCCAGTGCAGACACAGCTCCTGAGTGGAGCATGTGTGACCCCTTTGAGCTGCTGCTCTAAACCCTGTAGCTTACAAACCTGCAGTCCTCCTCCACACCCGGGAATCAGCTCTCAGCCTGTAAATCTGGGGGTTCCATGCGTTGCACATGGCATGCTTTCAGCCAAGATCCTGCCAAACCAGCATGATCATTCCAAGCACTACTGTCTGGCCTGAAGCAGCCACTCTCAGCTCTGTGGGCAGCTCCCTGCACTTCTCTGAGCCCCAAGTGTCCTCTTGCCCCACAACAGCATCCATCCCTCACCACTGAGCCTGCAGACTGCTCCTGCCCTGCACAAACCAGCTGGCCCAGTTCCCTCTGGGTGCGGTTCCCTCCCAGTCCATTTCCCCCCATCCATTCTCAACCACACCCCATGCCCTCTTCAGACACGCTTTTGTTCTTCAGGCAAATGTAGGCAAAACCTCTGCCTGCTGCAGCCTCTTCCCATCTCTCTGTGCAGGCTCTCGGTTGCTCTCTCTCTGGAGGAACACTTGGCTCTACTCCAGTGGCTGTTGCTGGCTGACCCTGGTTTTACTGGGGTTGCCTCTGGCAGCCTATGCCATGCCATTGCCAGGGTCTTTGCTTCACTACAAAAAAGTCGCTCCTCATGGGCCGAGCCTGAGCAGGCTGCTTGGAGCACATGTGATGGTTCCCATTCCCACACGGGTTAACAGAAAGACTGCTGGTGTTTCCACATCATTTGCAATAGCTGACTCCTGAACTAGCCTGGCATCTTGAGCTGTTAAATTCCCCATCAGCGACTTCTAGGGACAGTCCTCCTTCAAATGATTTGTCTGTTCAGAGCCCCAAGCTGGATCTTAAATCCATATTTCATATTCAAAGTAGGCTAATCAGTGTATTTATAAAAAGAACTGTGGAGGCCTGGATGGCTGGCAGTACACACGGAATAATAATTCGAACAAACACTGCCTGCCTGTGATGATAAAGGACGATTGCACAGCGCAGGCAAACACATCCCAAATAGACTGCAGTGCAATCTATCTCCATATAGCCCCATGAGTCATGCTGGGTTGGAAAATACTTTATAAATGCTAGTAATGGCAGGCAATAATTTTAATTAGATACGGCCTAATTAAAAAAGAATAGAGGCTTTTATAGTTCATGCTTCCCCAGTGTGTACTAGGGATCCCCACTGGTTGGCAAACAGGAAAAATGTTTGTATTATTTAATAAGCACAATGTTATCAGCAGAGTTTTAATGCAGGATTTAATGCATATGCTCTGGCTCACCAGTCTGAATGCTGACTGGCCAGGGTGCAGCCTGGATGGAGGAACATTGCAGGCATTTCACATCTCCAAACAAGATCTCAAAATGTGTCAAAACAATGAAGTACACACAAGGAACTGGCTCAACCTCCTGGGTGTTTATTAAGCTGTGTGTGAGTGTTAGGCAGATTCACTGAGAATAAAAATTGGCCGAAAGCTGCAAAGAAACACCTCAGGTTGATCAGCTTCTCTGCAAGCATAGAGTAACGAGGAGAGAGAAGCGATCCCAGTGCCCTCATGGCAGCTCTGTGCCTGCCCACAGCCCACCCTCCCCCAAGAGGACCAGGCATTCCTGGCTGCTCAGAGCTGGCAAGCGCTGCCATACCAGCCCTCAGGCCTCAGCCCTCCACTGCTGAGATGGGAACAGCCACGGAAAGCAGAAATCCAGTGCTCCCATGACCCAGCCCACCAGCAGCATGGATTCCTCTCTCATTTTCACATGTCATTGTGTAACGCTTCCACTCTTCTGGGAAAGGAAGCAAAAATACCACAAGAAAAAACACTTCCTGCAGTATTTTTGAGCTAGTCAAATCCAGGAAATAATGGAAACTACAGTGATGCACAGGCTATTGAGTTTCTTGTGTTCTTTTGCATTTCTCTTATTTCCTATGCAGGAATATTTGAAGCCATAAGGAAGATAAGCCTGCATATACATACATGATAGCATTAGAGTAGTAACTTCCCCCTGCACATCTTTAAAATAATAGAAACCTTTAGTAAGTGATGACTATGCATCATGCTCACTGAGCCAGACTGCTCAGTCTGCACCACCTTGGATCTCAGGGATGCTACAGACTAATTGAAGACCGTCATTCCTGCTCAGAGGGTCCCAGCGAGCCCATTTCACAGACCAGCCCAACAAGCTGAAGATCTGCAGTGTTTCCCCCAACGACCTCCATGAGTTCAAGCCACCCTCCACATTACCTACTCTTGCATGGGAGGGGGCTGGGGGCTCCCCAGGGCCAGGACAAGAGGCCAGGGTCAGGTGTGGCAGGGCTGCCATGGGGCAGGGGTTGGCTGGGGCTGCCCGACTCTGGCGTCAGTTTTTCTGCTGAGAGCAAGTGCTGCTTTCAGCAGTCCTGTATTGATTTGCCTCACCCAAGGTCACCTTACAAGATGATTTATATTAAGAAAATCAATTTTTTAAAGAAGTCATTGCTGAAAGCAATGCTTGATTCCCAAATTCAGAGCACAGCTGGGCATGTGTCTGAATTACCCAATTCTTATTAAAGGCAGAAGGAAATCTGCCCACTCCATAGCTTTACACTGGAATATACACAATGAAATTTCTATTACTCACTATCATAACTCAAAAAGACTTAAAAGCAAAAGACTGCTTCCTTATAATTTTGGCTTTTCCCAAACCCCACCAAAGCAGCATCTGCTTTGCCCTGGGAAGGAAAAAGGGGTTTTGAAATGCAGTTCTTTCCAAGTATTTTGCCCCGGTTTCATCATTTCCTTCCTCAGTGAAACATGCATACTCACCTCCTTTTTATTAACAGAGAATCAGATGATACTTAGTCAGATGTCATGCAATGTGCACAAGTAACTCAGCAGTGTAATGTCAGGAATATTTCCCTGCTTCCAAGTTCATTCATGCTTTTCTCCTAATGGATAGCTAGGTGCTGTACACACAAATGTTCTGTATCACTACCTATGGAGGGCTCAAAAACCTTTTACCAAGTTCTTTTCAGCTCTGAGGGTCACTCCTTGTGATCTCAGTGAGGACCCCCTTGAGTGCCAGAGTCCCAGATGCACCACCACACCATCCAGGGCAGTGAACTGGCTGCTGCCCTGGCTCACTCCCACCTGCAGGCAGGGTGCAACCAAACCAAAACACAAATATCACAGGAAGAGGTAAAACTGGAAGAGAGTATAGCAGGGCAGAGGCCCCAGCTTGCTGTGGCCTGCCTACATCTGCATTAAACAACCACAGCAAGTTTCCAAGGAGGGTGTAAATAGTGGGATGATGGTTAAGGCATCTTGACATAGCATTTTCTTCCCCTCATACCATTAAACAATGGCTGAAGTACCTGGGTAGAAGAGTGAGAATTGGGCCATGAGCAGAAGAGCAGAGGCAGGAGCTGATGTCCCTGTAAACCCCATGTTCAGCATTCTCCTAAAGCTCCTGAAGGAACTGATTTATATACAGAGATTTTTCTCAAACTCTGTTTTGGAAGTCTGTCCTCTCAGCCAGAGCCTGCCACACAGGGCTGTAGTTATACCATCCTGCTGAATGGTCACCTTCCTTCGGACTGAGACTGGTGCTTTGCCAGCTGGGTCACCAGCTGGTCAGGCTGCACTGTCTCACGGGTGGCTGCAGGACCCTGTGCTGGGGATTTACAGCCTCAAGCTGTATTTTCACTACAGGAGAACCCAAACAGCACATCATTTGCGCAAATGCAGCCTGGTTCTGACAGCCAAGGGTCTGTACAGCCTGTCTGTGCATCCACGCTTGAGCTGGATGAGGCTAAGCTTGCAATCTTATGTCACTATTCCAAGCATTTCCCTCCAAGAAATGGCCTTGGTCTGCCATCAATATGTCTCCTTAGAGGGCTGTGAATCACCAGCCTCTTCCCTCCTTTACTCTCTCACCTCACCCTACCTCTCCAGGCAATCACATAACTCCTCGCTCTTGCTGCTCGTTTGCCAAACTGGCCCTCTGTTAGCGGGCAGGAGACACCATGCTCATCTCTTGTTACAAAGGGAATAGCAGTTGCAAGGGCAATAACTTGCCAGTCAACCTGCACAGCTCCTCTGACCCACCACAGGTACCTTCAAAGTCTCAACTGTCATCCTAAAAACATACTGTATTCTTAGAATAGTTTAAAATATATTTACACCTCAAAAAGTCGCTTAAATAATACATTAGTCTGTGATAGCTGCTAATTTTTTGAAGTCTTCACTAATGTTCATATTTATGCACATAAAAATGTAATTATATGCTTCATATAGTCGTTTATCCTCTTTTCAGTCCACCATGATGAGCTGCCAGGGTGCTGTCAGCACTGCGAAGCGCTGACGGCACGCGATGCCTGCTAGCTGCATCCAAGCACTTACAGAATGCACGTGTCAAGTGCTGCACATTTCCTGGTGTCAGCACCATTTGCTCAACGCATGACAAACAAAAGGATGGGTTTAGGTTTTCCTGCTGATCTTTTTTTTCTAGAGAATGGAGGTGTCTGTTCCTGAATCTATTAAGTGAAATGCAGGTGAATTGTTAAGATTACCGATATAAACTAAAGTTGTTACTTCAAATCTGCAGCACAAAACCTTCATAATTACATAAGTATAATAAATGGTTCTCTGAATCATCTGTAACTGGGAAGCATCACTGAGATGCTTCTACCAACACAGCTGGGCCTGGAGCAAGCATTTATTAAAACTCCTTAATCCGGGCTACTTAGCCATCCTAACTCAGGCTGAGTGTTCCTGCACTTTGTGTTAAAGCCAGCAAGATGAGCTATATACACACACCAGCTGAAGGAGAAATGGCAGATTATGAATCTTCACCCTTGCAAGAATAATTAGACAAATATATTCCCACTCTTATTTGGTATCACAGTAAGTTTGGCAACTAATTGCCAAGGTTATTCAGTGTATTAGGAGCTTCCTCATCACAAAAGTCTCCTTTGGCCTTCAGCTTTGAATTTTGTATTAACCAGTATTGACTGGTCCAAGATGTGTTATAGGAGTTTTCTGGAGCCATTAGCATCTAAGTATTTTCACAATATATTTTCAGCCATCTGTGAGCAGACTAATACAGCAGTACTGACAGGTTCTTCTGTCTCCATGACTGGATTACATCAATTCAATTACACAGTCCAGACAATTTTTTCTGAAGCATTTGCTTTACATCCCCATTCTGTGCATTTTATGTCCTTATCTTTAGGACAACGCTCTGTACTTACTTTGTGGTTTGCTTTTTCCTTCACACATTTAAATAATTAATTTTAAAAATGTATGCAGATGTCAGGACCAATCTGCCTCTAATTGAAAATGAGAATGTTGAAGCTCACAAATTATGCCATTTTAAAATTATGTAATTACGTGATGGGTGGTGGGAAGAAATAAGATACATCCATGTATTAAAATAAAAATGCAGGGTAGCATTTCCTACCCTGTTTTACATTTGATGAAGTTAACCTTTCTTTTTGTCACATATCAATATTCTACCTAAGTCTACTGTATTTTAGGTCCAACTGAATGTTTTTACTCACCCTGCCATTAAGAGAAGTGGATCCTGATACCAAATTCAGAATTGAATTTATGAGTGCTGCCACTCAAAATCAATGACCAAGCATGGGTGAAAGGATGTAAGACTGTGGAAACATCAAAACAACTCCGACAAAACTGTGTGCAACTATAGGAAATCAAAACAGCATCTTTATACAAACACTGAAATAAGGCCCTCAGCCCCTTCTGTCTCTTGTAATGGCGTATAAATACTTTCCATCAGGATTTTCCCCTTCCATAATTTGAAATGCTGGAGATGTGTGACACAACAGAAGGAAGGAATTTAACCAAGGTGTAGTAGAATCATGAGGGACAAAGAGTGAGCTTTCCCAATCCTGTAGGTTTCACAGAGATATCAATGTTGCTAAGAGTTTTGCTTTGGAAATAATCCAAACCCAAAATTCTGCCAGGAAGTGTGTGCTATCACTGGGAAAATACATCACTGTGCAGCAGGGATACAGGCTTGCCAAATCCTCTCCAAAAAGCCAGCTCCAGCTCATGGATGCTGAACCACCTATGCACTGTGGCATGTGGCTGCCAGATGTGGCCCAATAATCCAGCAGGTACAGTTATGTCAGAATTATCATAATCCTACTAAACATTAGGGGGGGAAAGAAAGCAATAAAATTAATAAATATTTAAGGTCCTCAGAAGACACACTACTGAAACAGGCCTGTGGCTGTCATAGCAGGGCCTGAGAATACCCCCAAGAAGGAAATCAGTCACTTCCTCCAATCTGCTTGCCTGAAGCAAATGGACAAGGAATGATACTGATATAGAGGAAAAATAGGTCAGTTTTATCTCAGCTATTTTATGCAGCTACTTTCTATGATAAATAAAGATTTCTAGTGAGGCAATCTCAGTTTCTGTATAGTACATTATATATTCCACTCATTCATCTACTTTCTAAGATGAAAGACCTGAGTGACTGCACTGTGTTTGATAGAATATTAATTAATGCATAACACTCCAATGTTTAATTTAGCAATGGTCTAACCACATGATAGTCATAATTGCTAAATGATTATTTCTAAGCATGCAAGTTCTTCCTAGAGAAGCCCAAGAAAGCATGCCATCAAAGATTTAAATGTATGAATCCACAGAACAAATTAAGAGAGAAAAGAATTCAAAAGATATACTTTTTTTGAACTGAGAAACCTCAAAACTGTATCGCTGTCTACTACTTAGTGCATAAGGCTGGGAGAACTGTGGACAGCAAATGCTTTATCCACAGCAAACAGAGTTTCCCTTCCTTCTTAGCAGCTGGCTGAGAGGAACTAAACTTAGCAGGCCTGAGGTGTAGGAAACCAGATAGCACAGTGTGTGGCTGGATAGGAAATACAGGGCTCAATGTGTTTGAGGTTAAGATTAAGCCCTGACTTCCTTTGGTTCTATTTTAAACGGTGGCAAATGATGGCATGCTTTCTTACAATAAAATGACAGATGATCAAAGGTCGAAAATGATCTCTATGTCAAGCATTTGTAGAAGGACCTTTCTTTGGGGGACTGTGCAGGAAGCATTTTAACATGGTGTCTCATACTTCCCCTCATCTGTGTTTGTTCAAAACATACCAGTAACTGGGGAAAGCTGGATGAGTGGCTGCAGAGAACTGGCTAAGCAGCGTGTGCCTGCACAAGGAGAACAGTTGGGTTTGGACAGTGGGAAGGAAAAACTACCATGGTCCCAGCCGTTGCTCATTGAGGAAAACAGTAAGGCAGCATTAGCTGTGCTCACGCTTTTAGGTGCAGCACCTGGGAAACAAAGACACAACATGTCGAGGGCATCTTCCATTCCCCCTTCTGGAAGTAGCCAGAGATCAAAGCAGAAAAAGTGTAAAAAACAATTTGGAAACCCCTCTTTTTCCAGCTGCCATTTTAAATACAGTTTTGCAACGCCTATAGCAAACAGGATGCGAGACTCACTGTGTCATGCTGAATACAAACGGCACAATCGCTAAATTTGCTAGCATTATGTATTACCCATGACTGGTGATAAGGCTGCCAAAGGAAGACTTCACCTTTACGTGAAACTGAAAAACACACAAGAAACACAAAAGTCTTCATCCCAGAAAGTGAGGGGGTACTTGAACACCACAGCCATCCTGTCTGTCACAAGGCTCACTTCTTTCCCACCTCTTTATACCTAGAAATCTGCAGAACAAAAGCCTGTGTTTGAAAATTCCTTTTAATAAATTTTTCAACTTGCCTCAAGCAATGTTGCAACAGTCCACAGCTCCAGCTCTGACCTGGAGCCTGCTGGCAGCTCTGTAGCTGCCCCTGCCAAATACTTGTCCTAATTCAATAAGGCAAAGGAAGATGTGGCTTATTTTTTGCTAAGAAAGATAACTGGGATCACTTTGCTTCTCTGAAAATCCACAAAACCCAATTTATTAGTTACAGCAAAAGTTGAAAATAAAGCAACTGTTCAGCCCACAATTTCTGAGGATCCTGCTGGCAGCACCTACTCTCATGAAATAATGGTCATTTTTAAGTGCAACTGTGTGGACTCTTAAAAAAGCAGCACAAAGCTGCTTCCACTGAGATTTGACACTGGCTTAACAGAGCAGGGAGAATTTTTAAGTATAGAATATTAAATATGTATTTGAATCAGAAAAGCCTCAGGAGAGCATTTTATAAAAAGCCGTTGTGTTTTCTCCACACCCTGCCTCTGGCAGCACAGCCCATTTCACTGGCTAGCAGGATGCCAGTGGGAGTCATGGGAACTGAAGGGCAGTTTTACACACTATGCACACTATGGTCTAAACAGTGAGAGGTGAATATCCTCTTAAATGCCTCTGTGTTCTACAGAGGAACACAGGTACCACTTCCCCATGACCTTTCTGGGATTTGTTAGCTTCCCTGGTGGTTCTGTGAGTAGTATTGGACTATAGCCAGCTCTGAGCGTGAGTGAAACCCCATGGAGAAGATAGTGGGTACACCCTGTTACAGGCGTGCTGTACGTCTCAGTCCTTCCATGAACAGCAGGAGGGAACCACATACTTCTCCTGCTCAGGCAGCTCTTGGCAGGTATCTCCAAGCTCCTACAAACAAGCCGGGGAAGGAGATGCCAGGCACCATGTAGAAGCAAACTGGCACAGGCAAGAGATATTTTACTGCTCTGAATAAAAGAAACCCATCAGCAACGCAACCATTAGGAGAAAAAAATAGGAATAATCCCACCCGGATACACATGATAATAAACCTAGCACCTGACTCACACTAGGATGTACAAACCATAGTTTTTTGGACTAGTGATTGAACTACCAAAAAACTTGAGATCAAAAAAAAGATCCAAAACATTCTCATTCAATGTGAAGTATTCTTACTATCAGAACAACAGGAAAAAACAGCCAAGTTGCTATTTTGTGTTAAAGCAACTATGCTGTTCAATAAGTTTTAAGTTTGAGATTTCATAAAACCCAGCTTTTCTGTTGGTTTTTATAACAAAATAGTGAGGGCCCAGAACTTGACACAGGATTCAAGGTGCAGCCTCACCAGTGCCAACTACAAGGGGAAAGTGTTTAGAAAACACTAAACTATTTTCAAGTATCCTATTTCCACCTTGTGTCTCTGTCTGAAAGCTCTTGCTAAATTCAAGTTAAAATTACTTACGCTTCCAGTTTCTGTAACCTATACTCTGACAGATCACCCAGCTCTAATGGGCAACTAACAAATATGAAACAGGGATAACTCAGCAACTCCCCTGAAACAGGGGATATTTCAACAAAATATTGAGCTCAGTTCTGGCCCATTCCTCGCACAGATGCCAAAATGACAAGCAGGAGCAATTTGGATAAAGACAGGCCATGGTGACCAGGAGAAGCTGACACAGGAGGACATGAGAACCTGCTAGCTGGCACATCCCTGTCCGACAGCTTGCTGTCTTCCTACATCATGGCAACTATTAACATTTCAGCATACAGACTACAGACCAGCATGAACAGGGAGGCTGCGTGGAGAGAGGACACAAATATCTCAGCCTTCAGGTTTAGAAGATGAGCAGCATTAAGGTATTAATTCTCTCAGCTGTGAAAGAGCCCCCAAGATATGTCTAAGAGTAGACAGAAAAGCTCAAACACTGTCACAGTGAAAGGTATGGAGGTTGGCAGGGGCACATTTCCTCATTCGCTGTACCCACGTTAGCTGACTGCCAGCAAAGGGCACCCATCCCCAGCTTAACCCCAGCAGGGTGTCCCTGCGTACCTGGGAGCTGCCATCGCTGAGCTTTCCCCACCTCCAAACTGTAGTGTAGGGAATGCAGAGTAGGATTCTCAGGGTAGGAAGGTCTACGACTGAGCCATGTGAGGCCATTGCAGCTGCTGGAGTGGATCCCAGGGCACAAACTCATGCTCCACCTTTGGTGCCAAAGCTATTGCCAAGGCATTTCCCCCTACTGTGACCCCCTTCTGGTAGAAGCATGGAAATGATTTTTCCAGCAGAGGAGGCTGACAAGGTGGAAGCTGAGCTTTGACCCATGTATCTATTAAAAATTGCATTCTCTATGTTCACTTACATAAACACTTTTCTAGTATTTAGACCACATTTTTGTTTGTAGGCTTTGTCAAAGTGAAAACTTACCCAGAGCCTTCTGGAGTCACGTAGGATATGATCTCACAGAACACAGAAGGTTTGAGGAAAGCGTGGGGCCTTGGTTAAAAATAATTTATGCTGCTTAAAATAATTTACATAATTTTAAAATATTCACTATATTTAAGCATATCAGACAGAATTCCCATAGTTTCACAAATGCTTCTTGAAGACTGTCATTGCCAACATGGTCTCCACAGAAAGACTTACCATTTTCCGGTGCTCCAGCTTTGATTCAGCACTGAGTGAAACAGCAGTATAAATAATTAATAGTGTTCTGTAAAAGCAATGGCCAGATATTACATATATTTTAATCAGGCCTGATGAGAAGCTCAGTATTTTTCTTCTGAACATTCTAAATACCGGTCTGGCATGGCTTTTTGGGGGCGAAGCACAAGGGAGTTGTAGCCTCCCTTCTAATATTGCCCACACTTTGTGTAATGGGACATGAGAAGGTCTGCACCCCCGGGCAGCAGCCATCCTTCAGTATGATAGGTTATAACCAGAGACGTAAACTTTAGATCTGAAAAGGTACTAAAGTATTCAAAAAGGCTACACAGGATAATGGTGAAGGCTTTAATTCACACTGAGCCAGTGTGGCTAGAGGGATAAGTACAAGCATTAAAGCACAGGAGTTCTCTTGCCAGCTCTGCCACTAAGTCCATGCAAATCAGTTAATCTTCCTATTTGGTTACCCCTTTGCTAAAAGGGGAATGTTAATATTTATTTACCTTCCAACTCACAGGCATGTTGTGAGGATTAATTAGTTAATAACTGTTAAGCGCTTTGAAGATACAAGTGATTGTGCAAAATACTGAGAATTATTAACTAACATTAGGCTAATGATGCAGATAGGAGTGACAATTTTTTCATTAGCTGTATCAAAGCAGAGCCCACAATTCAGCACTGAGATGCATGCTAGCTAGTGAAAAATGAACAAGGTTCTGAGAAAGATTAAAAAATATAGTGAATTTATTTCCACTGGTCCACTGGAACACAAAAAAACCACAAAAAACCCAAACCAAAAAAAAACCCCAACCAAACAGCTGTGCCATTCCTGACCTAGCAAAACCCCACCTCTATTAATAACTCAAGACCACATTCTGAAAGCTGTTGCTTTGCACCTCAATTAGCCATTTCCAATATGCAAAGTGTTATGGTTTTGAGTTGGTGGCAATTTCCACTCCTACATCTTGGTCTGCACCTGTGCAAATAGTGGCACACAGCTTAAGGCAGGCAAGAATCAAGTGCAACACACAGGCCGTATTTACTAAAATTTCACAACTAATTTGTTTGGCATTAATTTCTATCAAACTTCTGTGAGAAATCCAGACAGTTCTGATACTACTGAGTGAGAAGGCTGCTTTTGCATTCAGACAGATCTCCTGATCCAAAGGAAGGAACAGCCTGGGGTTTGTGAGGGCTGGCCGCTTGGGAATAGTGTGCACCTCTGCCTTATGCCACTGTTATAATTCTAGCAAAGAAAGATGGTAAAAACACAGCCCAGAAAGTTGAGACAGCAACTAAAATAACTTCAGAAGATGCTTTCTCAGAGCAGCTGTCCACATAGCTCCGCTGAGGAAGCCAGGTGCAGCTCCTAGGAGCCATCAGTAGCTTCCACCTGTGGACCTAAATCACTTGCTGCTTATACAAATGACCAGGAATTCCTCAATTTCAATTAAGCATTTGGTTGATATTTGCAAACAATTTACAATTCAAGTATATTACAATATTTATTTCTGTCTTAGTATCTTGTATGATTCTCAATACTGTAGTTCCAGGTGCATAAGGCAGCATTTTCTCAACTCTCTTTTCTTGCTTCTCCGCCTGAGCCGGCAAACTTAGTTTTGGTTCTTTCTTTTTTTAATTACTTCAGTGGTAGCAGAGGCGGGTAAACACACAAGGATTTCAGGAGGGAAAGAAGATAACACTCCATAGATCTCTTTTTTAGTAATTCTTCATACAACTGTTCTGGTCCTGGACAAAATTTTAAACTTCTATTATCTCACAACATGGTTGTGTAGAAGAAAGATTATGAGACAGAGTGACACAGAAGTTGAAAAAGCTGAGAAGAGAGAAGGATTTCAGTTATCTCCAAAAATTTGCAAAACTATTTTTGAGTGTTACAGAAACACCTTAAGCCCTGGTGCTGTGAATGTCTGTTGGCAGGCACAAGATTCATTGCGAGGCAAAGATGACCTAAGATACCCATAGACTCCATTAAACTGAAGATAGCAGCTCTCAGACAGATGATTAAGGAAGCAACACAGCCAGGCTCTGCTGCACTTGTTTGACCCAGTTGAGAGGAAGGAGGCAATTCCTCTACTCTCACTTCCAGATTATAAAGCTCAGAGGCACAATGTGATTCTTAGAGGTACAGGTTTGACACCAGCATGAGAAGTCTCATTTCTTTCTGTATTACAGTGTGCTAAGTCCTTTGGGAATCCCTACCTTGTGCTCAGTTTCCCAGGTACTCTCCTTCTGGGGAGAGTGAGAGAAATGCCTTTGTGAAGCCATCCCCTCAACAACACTTTTGTGAGAAGAGAAGCAGCTGCTGCAACTAAAATAGGTTAGGAGAAGCGTTTCTGCTGAGCCAAGTGAAAGCTCCTGAAGCCTGACATTCAGTTACAAGGCCTTGTACAGCAGGGTGACAAAATGTAATTAACAATCAGGTACATGAAGTTATTGTAAAACTTAAATACAGTAAATATCTTCAACAACTGCATCTCAATGCAGGAAACAGAGGTTGAATTTCACATTTTAGTGTAAGGCTCAAAGCAGTGGTGACTGTCAAGGATGCTCGGCATTTTAGCTGTCTTTTGATGATCAAACTCTGTTTTCAGATATTTACAGCGTGACTAAACAGTATTGATTTGAAGTTAAGTTTTACGTAACTCAACCCTGAGTTTAATCTGTTTATTTTAGCAATATTTGGGGATTTTTCCCTTCTAAAATATAGTGAACAAAGTCTATTTTGCATGTTAAAAATATATCCACTGTGACATATCTCTTCCTGCATCTTATTTACTAAGTTTTAACATTAGCTTAAGATTTCTGTTTGACTGCAAACACCAATGCACATTATAAATATACCTACAATCCACTTATAATACTGGAAAGGTTAAAAACATTTAAGCAAGAACAAAGGCCAACTACTTAGTCAAAATATCTTGCCCCCTGGACATATTGCTGCTTAATCAGTTTTCACATGGGTTTTACTTTTGCTGCTGAAATTGCTGGCTATTGTTTGACACATAGTGTTGGACTCAAAATACTATAAATCTGAAATGCTAATGTGTTTTCCACTGCATGCAATTCCTACCAATCAAATACATCATCCACCATTACTTTTATCTCAAGCCAAGACTAGCAAGGGCAAAACACAGTCTTTTATTGACTTCAGAGCTTCTTCCATTAAATTACCTGCCTTTTCAACCTCCAAAGCAATCACAGGCTGACAGCACCCTCCTGGATTTTATTTTGCAGTATTATAAGCCCCTCTTCCTTACACAAGGAGCATCAGAGGGGCTGGGATCCTTCTTGAGGCAAGGAGGCACATTACTTGCAGGCTGCCTGACAACAGGGGAAATTGCTTTTTTTCCCGAACCATACAGTGAAGGGGCAGGCTCAGCCAGTGCAGAAGCTTCTGCAGAGCCTCTGGGAAGAAGAGGAAAAACACTTCATGCTCCTTGCCAAGACGTTTTAGATGCTAAGTGGGGCAGCAGCAAACCTGAACCGAGTGACTAAAGCCCTCACAAGCCAGCCATGCAAACAAGGAAAACAACCCTTCAGGAACAGATTTTTTCAAACAACCCATAGCAAAACAAGCAAATCACATTGTTACAAATAGCATCGCCTCTTATCATATGTGAACCAGTGAGGCTGCTGTTTAAATGATGAAAAGAATTGGCTCTCGTGAGCACAACATCCAGTGCTTCAAAACCTGTTAAATTACTAACGCATCTTCTACATTTTGCAACAAAGGCATGCACTCAGCTTCATCACACACAGCTCAAGTGAGCAGATCCAGCACGTTTTCAATTATTTTGAGCAGATCTGGCACAACTTTTTTGCAGTTCAAAAGAAGCTGCCACAGCATCCATAGAAGATCTGCAATCGCTCACTCCAGTGTCCTGGGCACAGAGATGCTGTGAAAACAGTACAAAGTCAGCACAAGCATCTCATAACTCTTGTTGATATTATGACAGCTCCCAAGGCCAGGAGCCAAACACTGTAATCCCTACTTGTGTTGCTCACAGGCTAAAGAAACACAGTGTCACTCTGAGGGCAAAGGCATTTTTCCATTTTCTTGCATAGCTGATTTTACGTATAAAAGTTAACATTAAACATCTGACTAAAACTGGTCAGAGAACACCAAATTTTATCTGGAGAAAAAGGGAGTTGTAGCATCGACCATGGCTAAAATCCAAAGTAACATCAAAGGGCTCTTGTATCCAGGGCAGTGGAAAAAGATCCATCAGCATTCAAGACACCAGACTGCCAAAGCTCCTGCCTACCAATTCCCATACAGAAAGTTTGTTTTATGGTGCGTAAGACAAGTCCTCATCTCTAACTCTGAAGAATTAGGAGGGCAACAAGGAATGAGAGTGCTGCTATACTTAATGAACTAAATACTAATAATTTTAATACTATTTTGTTGTTTCATCACGTAGCAGCTAAGCACTTTGGAAAATGAGATATAAGTGGATATGTAATGCTACAGTGATAACTGCTTACAGCAGGGTCATTAGATAAATATAAACACTGTTACAACAGCTGTATTCAATTCTGTATGTACAGAGGTCATTAATAAGTAAGATTCAACAATTATAATAATCCTTGAAAACAAATTAACTGGTTGATTTTCTTCTTACTGAATCCGCATATTTCTCATTTGTTCTGGCTGGCAGCATAGCAACCTATTAGTCAAGAGTGGCTCGTTTGCTTTGCCAGAGCTGTTGTCCAGATTTCTAAACACATATATAATTTCATAAATTACAAGTTTAAAATCAAAGTGTTTCTTAACATCAGAGTGCAAATTCATAGAATATGGGGCATGGGGTGGTGGCGGTGTTGGTTTTTTGGGAGTTTAGTTTGGCTGGCTGGTTTTTTGGGGTTTTGGGGTTTTTTTGCTAGACTTGAAATAAAATGTTACATAAAGGAGACAGACATTCAAATGTTGAAAATTCACATCAACATGCTGAGTTTATTACAGAACAGCTCGCTGGAAATTATTCTGTACTAATCTTTTAATACTGCAGCTGATCCTTGGTCAACCTGTTACAAGAGCAAATTGCCATTCCCAGCTGTGCCATACTATAAGAGGATAAACATCAGACTGGCCCTTAGGAACAACATATTTCAAGAATATCTCTTCAATCTTTTACAGCTAATAAGAGCAACATTAACAGAAGGAAAGCTGCCAGAAGGGAACATATGTAAATATCAACCCAATTGGATGCAGTAAGGCACTGACTACTTTTTTTTCTTTAAATGTAGTAAGATATTGAAAACTCACTATTAAAAGACTGCAGAATTAAGACTCAGGGATCTAACACACGAAAAATCTGGGCCTAAGTACTTAGGAGAGCCTCTTTTTTCTCATTGCAATAGAGCCACAGTGGAGTTCAGGGGGGAGTTATGTACCTTAGTGCTCAGCCTATTTCAAGGAAAACTTGGTGGACTCCCACATCAGAAGTTGCAGCCAACCACAGCATGATGTACATTTGGGAACTCAAATGTCTCTGGATCTTACCAGATGCTACATAAGATAAATTTCCACTGAAACAAGTTGTGCTCAGCACTTCTTCATCCTCAGCAGCTTTTTATTCCACAAATGCATTTTCTCTTTCAGTTTCTGCAAGTTTCATTTTCATTTTCACTTACTCTACCTTGTGCTTCCTTCACAATTTCAAGATGACTGCTCTAAGTCATGACTGAACAAGAACCCCCTCTGTACTCACAGAAAGTCTTGTCTAAAATAAGGCTGTCAGCATTTGTAAGCTTTTTAAGGCAGAAATACTTATTTACTGTTTGCACAACACCTAAAGCTATGGGACCTCCAAACTATCTGAGGTCTTTGGCCACTACTGCTGCATTAACATTATATAATGACTTTAAATTTATAATCCTTTTGCTTTCTGTTGCATATGGAAAAGTGTATTCATATTAATTGTCAGATGTTAGATGATTAAACACCACTTCTTTTTATCATCCCCACCCCATTTCAAGATGACAGTATACAGTAACTGCAGAACCACACTTTATTTAATATATTACAAGATGGAAAATAACCTCCTTCATCTCCCAAAACATTTATGAGAATAACCAAAGGCTTCTGGAGAAAACTATTTTACTGTTGTCTTTCAAATAATTACAGAAATATGGACTAGACAATTTTTAATATTGATAAAACCTAGCATATGGGCAGGGCCAGGCTCTGTGAAAGCCATCCTCATGCTTCTATGCTCTAACCCACTCTTCTGGGTCAAAATGTCAGAGGAAGGAAAAGATATTTCTCCACAAATAACCACCCGCTAAAGCAGCACCCATCCCATGGTGTGGGCAGGAAGGGCTGTGTTCCCTGCCTGCTCCCTCCCCATCACAAACAGTTCAGCTGCATCCACACAGCGTGACCCAGGCTGGTTAGCAGCTGACTCTCTAACTACTGCTCTTGAGTGTTAATTGCTATGTCTCTGGTCTTGCTTTACATAGTGTTAGCACTCACACTGTCGGTTCCTGCTGGAATTACAGCCTGAAAAGAGAGTGGAGGGAGACAAAATGGCTTGACAGTTGACTACTGAAAACTGGGTAGTGGTACTCTCATTGAAATAGGAGAGTATATGAGAACTGCTAATAAAACAGGTAGCTGAATATTATTTATCCATATTTTCCATTACCTATGCCAGAGCTAGATTTAAAAGCTGGCACTGAAGAACAATTCTTCTTACCAGTTTTACAAACTCTTCCTTTGCACACGAGCCTGCTACAGCACAGACCAAAGGGCTTCACATCTCAGGATGGACAGGTATTATATGCTTTTTTTCCACCCCCCACTCAGTAACTCCTTCAACAAAAATGGTAGATTCATCTTTGGCCTTCAACCTGCATGGGGAATATTTAGCCAACCCTCATAAAATGAGTCCAGTTTAAAAGCAGCCAACATTACAAAATAATTTGAGCCATGCAGACAGCCCTTCACATCAAAACCGTGTGTCCTGCTGATGCTGCCAGAATCACCAGAAAGGCCTCTCCAAAGCCACAGAAATTACTTCCCTTTCATGCCAGTGCTTCTCTGTGTGCAGGAGGAAGGATGGTCTTGTGGCTCACAGACACTTTCCTGTCAGCATGTTTGCCTTCTATTCCTGGTGGTCACCAACTTCTCTTGTGACTTTGAGAGAGTTATCAAACTTCTCCACCCACCAAAATGTCTGTCTGCTATACAACACAACATTTGGCCTTTAATGGAAATACCTTAGGAAAATTTAATGGCTTGGCATAACAGGAAGCAGTGTAAGAGTTAAAAATACTGTTATTTTCATGGTGCTATTATTTAGTGGTATTTCAGTTCTCCCTGAGTAAAATTTTCATCAGATGTATAGTGTCTTTATCTCTGAATATTGTCTCTACAGTGTCAAGACACAGAGAGGTAACTATTTAAATATACCTACTTTTCTGCACCTGAGGGAGGAATGTGGCAAGTACAACCAAAGAAAGCGCATCTTGAACTCACTCCCACTTCACCTTCATAGTTACGGTAATTTTCAAGAATAAAGACAGCAATGCTGTTTATATGTACTTCTTGTAAATCCCTCCCCAGGCAACTGCTATCAGATCAATGTTCCACATCAAACAGTTACTGAAAGTTTTCAATGTTTGCCTCATTTAATTGTAATTAGATGTATTTCCAGACCCCACCAGCACGGTGCAGTGTAATAGGTGTCCACCTGAGTGACACAACTCACATGGTGCAAAGGAAGCAGCAGCTATATTGGTACACATCCTTTTACTCCTAATTCCCAGGGATAACATGGATTTTGACACAAAACCAAACAGTCTGCAGGACCTTTGTGATGCTGCTCTCCTGCAAAGCTGGCTGGAAAGATGACACACGGGGAAGTGGCACACTAGACACATTTTAAAATATTTTCTGCAGGTTAGAAACAGTTTTTTTCAAAAAAGTTTGAATTCCACAAATAGACAGAGGCATCAGGGAGGCTTCCACTGACAGACTTCAAACATTATATATCTGATATAAAGCTGAAGGCAGCTGCTTTGTGAACCAGGAGTAAATCAATTTCTTCAATCTTGACATTAAAAAAAAAAATGTTACCTTATGTAAATAACCAGGCAGCCTTGAACTGGAACTTGCAATTAATTTCAGAGCTCTTGTTCTCATCCTGACTCAACAAAACAAATTTCAGGTGGCTCATCTGAACACAGAGACTGAAATAAACTCAGTGTGAAACAGAGGTAAAAAAAAAGTTAGACTTTCTTTTCCTTACATCATATGTTTTTCTCTTCAGGTCTGGGGCTGCCTAGCTTAAGGGCTGCTGTAGCAATGTAAGAAGTGATGCCATCCCAGGGAAATTCTTTTTCATCAAAAATACTATATTGATCACCATTGTCTATGACTTGCCACTCAGTTTTAAAAATAGTTCATATTAAATTAAGCTACTGAGCACTGGATTACAGGTGTCTTTTCACATTTTAATTTCTCAGATAGAAGCAAAGTGAAATTGCCATCTAAAACATTCTGCTGCTTTGTATTATTCACAACTTTCTACCAAAATTATTCCAGATCTGTTGCAGAAATAGTAATTCTGCTTTTGTTCATGGAGATCCTGTGCAGAAGTTTTGCTCCTGCAAGGCCACTGTGCACAGAATTATCTGGAAATGCCTTGTGCACTGTGAGAAGGCTGGGTGTGCAGGAGGAGGTCAATAGGTTTTGTGCTCCACACTACCATCACTAAGTAATGATGCAATTAGCGTACGTCTCCAACTATGAATAAGCTACTCAGGTCTGCTTCTCTGAAACTGTAACACAGTTACAACATTGTTTTGTTGGTTAGTATTTCCTAAGCAATAGTCAAGTGTGCACACAGTTCTGTGTTCTCCTTTCATGATGATTGGAATGGCAAGTCAAACTCTACTGTTGTTTGACTGAAAATATGGATTATGCAAAAATGAAGTTCTTTCTCGCCCAAACTAGTACCAAAAGCACTGCTTTCAAGCTTTCAAGTCATTCCCTCCAGTGAAAACTGGTTTGTTCAGAATCCATTTGATAATTTTCCTGTAGCATCTTTGTCAGAAAAGCCAGCTCTGTGCAGAAAAAAAATTATGTAAGCTCTTAATGGGATCAAGCTGTTAATTTTCATTGTCTTGGCTCCCAGAAGCTCCAAGAGCCAACATGGAGACTACAAGAGAAACTTAGCTTTCAGAACTGATTTCAGTGCAGCAGTATGAGCTACTATCATTAATGAAGGAGTAGAGTTGTTTTCATTGCACAGTTTGAGATGTTACAGAGACCTTCCTTTTGTGGATGTCAAGTTGAAAATCAGAACCAGTACCAATTAATCTTTTTCCTCCACATGCATTAAATTCCTTGTCAACGACACTTGTTTTTCTCAGATCCTCCTTCCAGAGGGTCATATATACTACACAGAGCATGAACATACAAAGCTGCTGCATGTGTCTTTATCCCACCCAAACTATAGGCTCATTAGTACTGTCCCAAGGGAAACAGTTCTATTTTTATCATTTGTCCAGCTATTTTTGATCATTTGAAAAACTTCCTAAGAAATGTCATAATCTCCTGCTGATTACTGATTAAATTAACTGATTATCAAATACAGTATTTAAAGTGTGATCAAAGGGGGTTGTTCAAGCTCCTCCTCTTTACCTCCCCACTACAGCTAATAAAACCCAACAAATTAAAACACACAAACTCAATTGTTATGAACAGAAATGGACAATAAATTCTCCTACTTTACAGCCAGCTGTAAGGAAAACTGAAAACAAAACGTTCCCCACTGTTACAAAGATACAGTGTAGTCACAAGAATATAGCAAGGAAGGAGAAGTTTGTTGGCCAGACATTCCTAAGGAGTGTGTCCGAATAATTAGGTGTAAGGAGCACATTTGAATACAGTCTGAGAACGCTCTGATTTTTTGCTTGAAGTTCTCAATAACTAAAAATTGCATTAATTAACACCTGGGGGAATGTTCATGCATTTTTCATACACGAAAACAATCTGCATGCAAATGCCATGCAGACTCTCCCCTAGTGACTCAATCTGACTAGAGCCAGTCTGTAAAGAAAGGACTTTTCAGCCCTTGGACTCACCCCCAGAGAGAGAACACTGTAGAAACAAGGGAAAAGGAGTTTTAGTTGGCTTAGGTTACATTGATTCATGAGGCCAGTGCCTACTGAAGGACAAACCAGCTGCTGAACACATTCTGTTTTAGTGTAACATCTTTTCCCAAGGTCCCTAGTAAGTTTCAAAAAAAGGTGAATAAAAATTGCCTGTTTCACTAGAAAGGGAAAACATCTGACATGTTCTTAGGAAATAAGCTGTGAGAAAATAACAGGAGATAAGCAGTTTAAATAAAAACATTGAAATGTCTGTATGTGCACAGATACAAGAGAAAGGCTGCTTTATCCTCTCAGCTTTGGTATCTGCTGGCAGATGTTAATTTTCTGTCTCTTAAAATGAGCACTTTTTAAAGGAGATTGCCTATAGAACCAAACAGAAATTAAGAATAAGATGTTAGTCAAAATGCCCCAAATTTTTACATCTCTTGTTCACGTCTCCATCACACGCTTCTTATTTTTCTAATAGGACTTTAAGACCTTACACTTTATATTTAGCTACTGATATACAACTGCAAACTGAGGTTCAACAACATGAGCTATGAGTTTAATCATGAACACTGTGTATTTCCTCACTTTAACAGTTTAAGACAACTTAATTAAATATTTATTACTGATTTAAACTCTTAAAGCTGAACTGCATTTACGTCTTAATTCTATAATCATCTGGTGATGCATCAAAATATGCAATCTCTAAAAATGGAAAAAACCTCCAAAACACTCTCTGGCAGATCAATGCTTTAAAGGTATAACTGACAAAAAGTAAAACCCCCTTACAAACTGTTTTTGTTATTTTGTACTGAATTGATCTCTGTCTATGTACATTAAGCACCGACCCCTTCTGATAAGATCCCAAATACATGCAGAACACTTCAATCCCATGTATGTGACTTCACAAATGCCTCAAAAAAATGGGAGAGTGGGTAGCTGCCTATTGTAGCAGCCTGCAACGAGGGACAAAGTGCTTCAAGAATAAGGGTTAATAACCTTTATTCCCATGCTGGCTACTGAAACCTCTAAGAAGGTTCTTGAACTTTGACCTCTGGAAAACAGTGCTAACTGTGAGGAAGCAGACCTACTTCAACCTTCATACCCTGCTGAGCCTCTGGGACAGTGCTCCTGTGGAGAGTTTGGTGCATGGAGGAATGTTCTTTCCATGACATCCTCTCCCTAAGGAGGCACTTGAATGATTTTCATACAAGCAGTTGAAAGCCATCAAGTCACTTCAAAACTGATGCTTACTTAGGGAGGACATGAGAGGTAGCTTCCCCCTTCTGCAAAGCACCTTATAGAGGGAACCACAGAAAGGTTTTTGTTGAATTTGTGTCATTTTTTGAGTAAGGCCCATTCTCAACAAGTGCATTCCTGTGTTTATACTTCAAGTGGGAATAAGGTATACTTGAAAGTTAAATAAAGAGCCTGTAATTTGAAGTTTCAAGTAGTTCCACAGAATAATAACAACTTTTGGGGTTAGAGATAGATGCTTTGTGCATTGGCTTTTTACCACCCAGCTTTCATGGCGAACTCCAGCCCTTGCATCTTTACATGGAATACACCACCCGAAAGTCAACTCCTGGCATCTGGGAAACTTTCAGAACTTTGGGGAACTTAGATGCTATTTGACTTGTTTCTTGTAGCACAATGGGAAATTAAAGGAGATGAACATACAGAATGACTAAAGAGGATTAATGCAACTAGCAAGAATGAAATATCCAATTATTTGTTTAAAGTTCCTCATGAGAAATTATTGTGGTCAGACGGAGCATCAGATTTCAGCCTGGAATACTTATTTGAGCCTTTGCATTTGCCTACGTACTTCACTTAGGCTCAAGACTGTCTACCTCAGGCATCCCAGGTGCTCAAACTCCAGCACAAAATGGCAATAGAATCAAGATTCTGAGGATGAAATAGGCTGTCCTGCTGACTGCTAATAGGAGATAAAAAGCCTTTTGTCTTTGTGCGTATTGCAGTCCTAAGTGACCTACAGCAGTAAAAGACTATCTGTGATACAGGTTGCCATAGATTTGATTTATTCTATTTTTACTTAGTGTCTCAAGCAATAGGAATCCCTTGGGGAGATTTCTGCACTGTCAGGAAAAAATTGCTGACCTTCAGACTCGGGTTTCATTGCTCACTTCGATCCCACCCCTCACTCCCTCCCCTCCTGCCCACTTCCCACCTTGGCGGTACAGCCCTCTGCACGCCCAGAGCTTGACGACGGCAGAGAACCGCAGAGTGAGACATGTCGCGACTCCAATCCTTCCTGCGGATCACTCGCAACTAGCTTCCCCCCAGCTTCCCACCCGCATCCCTCCCAGCTTCCCACCCAGCTTCCCACCCGCATCCCCCCCACCCCTTCCATGAGGGCGCTGGGTCGGACGGGGCGGCGGGTGCGCCCCCTGCCGGGCCCCGCGGGAGCTCCAGCCGGCGCCGGGCAGGGCAAAAACCGAGCGAAAAACAAGGAAAAAACAAGGAAAAGGAGCCGAGAAGCGGCTGCTGCCGGTGCTGCCCTTCCCGCCCCAGCACTGCCTGGCTCCGGCATGGAAAGCCCTGCGCAAAACCCGAATATTGTTATGCAGTTCAGAGAGCACAAGACCCCCTCAATCACGCGTATTCTCCAAGAGGCGAGAGTATTTCCAGTGAGAGAAGGCAGTTAAAACACTGGGCCCTGTAGTTTGGCACTTTTTTCCTTCTTTAAAACCAGAATTTACCACTGCAGCTCAGTGGGTTCTCAGTGTTCTCGAGAGAGAGATACACTCTTTACTGGCAGTGTTAGAGATTGCTGTATTAGGGTGCGAAACACTATTGCCAATTAAAAATAAACTAAGAGAAAAGGCAAAAAACAATAATCAAGCAGGAAGCCAAATTTCTTTTTAGAGATGAAAGACTATCTGTAAGATTAATATGAATTTATCTCAGCAGGCAGCTTTGGCAATCAACTTTTTTTAGAATATGATTGCTTTCCTGCTTCCATTAGGTTTCTTCTCATATTGTGGTATTATCTTAATCATCAAACCAACAGAAAAATCCCTGCCAATAACGTGCATGATACTTTTACAAGCACTGCTGTAGGCCAAGGGCTTAATTTTTAATCAGAATATTATTTGTATCATAGCACAACCCGAGGCTACACACTGAAACATCACAGCACGATGTTAGTCCCAGGGAGCTTAACACCTACAAGAAAACACCAGGACCAGAGATGCTGAGAAAGGACATACGTAAGATCAGCAGCAGAACGGAGATGAAAATCTCCATCTGCAGGACACTCTTATCTACAGGATCACACTGTTTCCCATCAAAATGTCATACTGTGGAAATGATGAGTGCCGTTAGATTACAGCCCAGCAAATGCCTCACACCAAGGTATGGACATTGAGTACAAGTCTGCAGGAACAAGTGAGAATACTGAGTAAAACTTTTCCTTTATCTCTTTTTTCTCTAGGACAGAGAAAGCAACTGGAGAAGCAAATAAAATCAGATACTCCTTAAGGGACCAGTGAGCAATATTTGATGTCTAAGCCAAATTAACTTCAAGGGGATGGCAGTGTCGTGACTGATTCAGAAGTGCTCCTACTCCAGCTCCAATTCCCTGTGGAGAAACGCAACACCACACTCTCATCTTTTTTTCCTGCTGCACAGCATCTGCCAAACTCTGGCTGACTGGCAAAAGAAAAATTAAACATTTATGCGTCAGACGGATCAGATGTGTGCACTGTCACTCATTCATTAGTACAGACAATTAATGAGGATAGGTTACATATTGCTGCCACCCCAGAGGCAGAAGGCTTTGTATGAGCAAGTCATGGAGTTTTGGGGAGTCCAGTTTTCCACCCACACAGTGCAATCTTTTCCTAATGCATAAGGAGTAATTTCAGTACTTCTGTTATGAACAAGATAACTGTGGTGATGGATGAGTCAGAATTTTATATCCTTCCTCATTAGCACCAAAATTTGTAATTATATCTCAATCCTTCTTACCTACTGAAACCTTTGCAAATCCGTCCACCTAGTGAGAAATAAGAAGCAACAAACTTGGGAAAGGAATTCTAAAATGTAGCTCTTTCTTGTACTTTGCAAACAATCTTTGAGCTGACAGTAAAAACCTTTCCATTCGAGATACATACAGAATCGGAATTGTTAGCTTTAGTATTTATTGTGAAAAGGTGACACTTTTTATATGCATCTATTTTCAGAAGGATGGCTTCAGAGCTACTGCCAGGATTGAGACAGTAATCTGTACCACCATGATTACTCAGAAATCCTATTTGTAAACCAAGTCCTATTAAAACACCCCGGCCTCTGAACTTCTCTTCCTTTAGTCAATTATTGCCCAGCCCCAACTATTTGAAAGGCTTGCTTAGGTTTTTTTACACTGGAAGGAATGAATGTGACAGATACAGACACACAGTGAAGCAATTAAATGAAGCTAATTGGCCTGTAATTATCAGAGGAGGCCATAAAAGAAGAGCTAAGAGTGTGGACTTAAAAGTCCATGAAGCTATGCTATGTTAACCTAGTAGGGTTAGACAGAGCAAACATACACAAATCCCCAGTAAAAGTGGTATCAATGCAATGAATGGAACGGCTGGAAGACACAGAGGCTGTTTCATCTACACAGCAAGCCAGTTAAAGTTAAGGAATTTGTTTAATTAGGGAAAGCAAAATGGCCCCATTACCAAACTGCATCACACATGGTACCGAGGCACGGGGAAGGCTGCAGGGACATGCCGTCACAGAGACCTGTTGCTAGGGGCAACAGCAATTCAATAGTTCCCTTCCAAGCCAACAGATTCCATGGTTCTGTCATAAAAACATGGCTCAGCTGGGCTTATCCTGCACTGTTATAAACTGCTCTTCCTTTGCTGTGAAGATAACGTTAAGGAATGAATTCAGACGTTGAGCTGAACAGCCATCCGCCTCACAAATGGGTGTTACAACATGACAGTAGATGGCACTGCTGGAATGCAGTCCGAGCCTGCACATTTCCTACAAACACAGCCCAGAGGAGAGGGGTTGTTAAGGCTTGATGAGGAGAGAGTGGTTCATGCACCACACAAGTTTGAAACAATTAAAACCCACGGCATTTGCTTCAGGGAGAGTGCAAAGGCTTCCATATCAGAGCCTCAGCAAGAGCTACAGTCCAGGTCAAATACGTTAACAAAAGGCTTAGTTTAAAATGGCAGGAGAACCCATGCAAAAGTTCATCTACTGTACTCCCACCGTGCAAGCGAGTGGCTTTTGCCAACACCTACTTCAAGGGGATAGGCATTAGATATTCCAGTTCACATGAGCCTAGAGGGGACAAACTGTTCTGGATTTTAGCATGAGTACCACTGACACATTATTTAAGAGAGCTTAACTTCTCAATCTCCTACGTTCAGCTTGCAGGGGAAAGCTCTGCAGGGACAGCAGTTTCAGGGCTCCAAGAGTGTTCAAGTAAAAGGACATTCTGGAAGCTGTTCCAGCTACTGCACAAAGGAGATGCACAAACTTGGTGCAAAGAAGAAAAGGTTTTATATATGTATATACATAAATATATGTAAATGCATATATATATACATGTCTATACACACTACGGGTGTTTTCTAATATTTACACAGTACATAACAGACTTTTTTGTTAGCCCTTTAGCAAAGCAGATGCAATGTGTAAGAGTTTAGGTGCACAACACTCAAAGCATTTATGTAGTTGCCAAAACACAGACAATTTTTACCCTGAGCAAATCTTGACAAAGAAAGTAGTATTTCTAGACATTTTCAGCTTTAAGAAGGCTTAGAAGCTAGGCCTAAGTTATACAGCAAGACTGTCAATATTCCACAATCACTCCGTGTTAAATATCCAGTTCTTATCAATTATGTTCTCCACAACATACAGTTTAGGATCAGTATCTTGCTTTAATTTAAGTCCTAAAAGCCATTCCCAAGACAACTCTGACATCAGAAGGGGGAAGTATTTAAAAACCACATTTCCTTACACAGCAAATAGCCTGCAGGTTAAGACATCCTTGATGTTTTAGTAATTTATATGTGGCAATATCAGATACTGCAACGCACTTCTTGCTGTACCTTATTCAACCATTAAATATCAAAAAGGCATGAAGAGAAAGCTGCCAATACACCCTGCGCATACCAGCGAGTGCAGCCAGCTCAGAGGCATGAGGCAGGGCAGGAAAGGACAGAAGTCACCTCAGCCTGGGCCTCTGAAGGCTAATTTGGGCACCAGGCAGGCCCACACCCAGTCTCACCAGGCATTCTTTAGCAGAAGGGAGAGCTGCCAAGGGGCTTTCAGCACACAGAGTTCACCTTTCCACTAGCAGGTGTGCCAGGCACCTTGGGCCCGGGCTGGTGCCACTGTAAGGAATGCCACACTGCTGCAGCAGGCATATCCTGCCAGGAAGCCCACCACAGTAAAGAGGGAAAGACACACTGGCAGCACTTCAGATTTCATGCCATTTCTGCAGTGTTTTCTAGCGTTAATGGTACTGAATAGCTGTCACACCTCACATATATCTTGAAGGGAAAACAAATAAGGTTTCTCTTTCCCTTCTGGGCTCTTCTTGCAGAGCATTTCCAGTTAAAAGCATTCTTGCCTCAAGTCAAATTGAATGTCAAATTGTTCACTTAGTCAGGAACCATACACTGTGCATCTACCTCTTCCATTATTTAAAAGAAAACTTCTAGATCTTATGTTACAAGAACTGTATTTGCAGCAGAGACAAGAAAAGCTTCCCTAATTTGTTTACAATTAACTTTAACATTTGAAGGACTGGTGTGAAAAACTCAAAAGGAGTTGTCAGAGCTGGCTAGTAACAAGCTTTTAGTAGCATAGCCACGCTACACATGCAGAGTAAATTAAGTCAATTACCTTGAAAAGATTTTATATTAATCCTTTGACTAACAAGTAAGATTAACAACAAAGCAAGATCAGCAGTAATAGAAGCAAGTATGTTCGTCCCTGATGATTAAGAGTTCTGTCACGCAACATACACAGAAAGCAAATAATTGTGTAATACTATTCAGTGAATGAGCAAAAATGCTAAACATGTGGTGTTCCATTAAGCAATGAGACAGTTTTACACAGGAAGACTATCGATTTATCTCAAACTATGTTTTCAAGTATCAGTGTAATAGCAAAGCATAGTCTAGTCTGAAACTTATTTTTAGATCAATTGCTTCCATTTTTTACACTGAGTATTATGCATATAATGCAATAAACAACTGTCATCTATGAGACCATGAAAAAAAGACAGCACACTCCAGCCAGATAAGGAAACAAAGATTTATTAGAAACTGGTAGTTTTATAGAGCTAGAAAGGTAAACATACATTTAAGAGACAAAGAACACACAATTGAACACAGTCATCATCAAGGCACATAATGAAAAATCAAATCTGAAATAGCTCATCTTTTCAACATTTGAAAAGGTCACCATAATTTCAATACTCATAATGGCACTCGCACACTATAAAGAAAATGGAACAAGTCTAGAAGATAGAAACTGCTAAAGTCATCTTTACATCACACACACAATGCATTTGCTCATTGGTCACAGTCAAACAAAATTATCAGCAACTGATCTCACAAATCCCACAAAGGTACAAGAATATTGGCAAAACCAAGAAACACTGAGATCAGAAAGGCATTATACATATAAATGATTTGGATAGAATGACTTTTTGGGTTTTTTTGTTTTGTTTTGTTTTGTTTTTTTTAAGTGCAAAGTCCAACGTTTCCCTAAAGGGAAGGCCAAAATACAGCTAGAGCTGCCATTTTCTGAAATCTGATAAAACAACATTTTATAATACAGGTTTTATGGAGTTATTACGTATCAGTTTATGGAGAATAAACACCAGCCATGGAAGCACTGAACACAAACTTAGTGATTGCTGTTTGAAAAATACGGCCCAAAGCATATGTAGAACAAGGGAGATTGAAGCAGTAATTTTTGCTTGCTTATTTGTCTACTAAAAACAAAAACAAAACACAAAAAAACAAACAAAAAACCCCCAAAAACCAACCAAACAAAAAAAACCAAAAAACCCATGCACCCCTCCTCCCCCTCCCCAAAAATGAAATAATTAAAAAGAAGACCCTTGATGACCTTAACAGAATAAAGTTCTTCCTTCAGTAATCCAATTTCAGGAAGTGGTCTAAGAGCAGTTGCTTTTAGAAGGTCAAGGTAAGTATAATCTCGAATTTACCAAGATTAAGACACTACACATTACAGAAAGCAGAAAAAGCCTAACAGATGAGTTCGGTAATAATTGTTAATCTCGTTCAGTGTTCAGGCCTGAAGGCAACTGTGTGCCCCTCCACACACACACACAAAAAAAAAAAAAAAGGAAGACACTTTGGAAGGACTTGTACATGGAAATACCTAACTTTCTGCATTGAGGAAGTGCTGCTTTGTTTTTTGAGGAGGGGCTGTTTTTCAAGCACTAACAAGTCTGTGTGCATGCTTTGCTTGCTACATTAACATCAATCTGATGGGCACCTGAGGTCAGCACTGCCACTTGGTCACTTGGACAAAACACTTCAGTATTTTATTATGCCAATTTCACAGCCACAGCCAGTGTGTACAGAAGACTGATCTCGCATGACAAACCTGTAAAAAACCTTTCCATAATAATGCAATCCTCTACTGGCTGAAAGCACATAGTGGACTGTAGCCCTCTGAGTAAGGGAAAGAATGGAGAGGCCAAAATGAGAAGCATTCCTCTTCCCAAGACAGCTATGAAGAGCTCTTCTGTTGGCTATACTACAATTACTACCAGCTTAATACTGGATCCTCCACCTTGATTTTAAATAGCAACTTGCACTTGTATAGAATGGATCTAATAGCCAAGCTTTTTCTGTTCTTTTGTATTATGAGCCTATAAAACACGCAGCTGTAACCCAAATTTTGCCATGGTTAATGGTGCTGACATTCACAAGTGCAATGAAAAGCAAGTCCAGTGAAGCAAGTTACTAAAACTGCTGATTGTATTACAAAAATACCATGAAAATCCGTTTGAGGTATTCCGATACCGCAGAACAGCAGTTTCTCAGGCTCTTCAAATGACGAAAAATAAAAAAGGTTTGCCTGAAGATAAAGGTGATGGGCTACACTTTAATGTGTTATTCCATCATTGTGTTTATCCAAGATCCTTTTTCTTATGAACTTAACATTCAGTCTTCAAAAATAACAAAAGTGCTCACTTCTAGGCATGCAAAATGTCGCCCGTGAATTGCTTGAGTATAGGCAGCGTGACAAAACAAAAAGTCACTTTCATATATTCAGTATCAAGGCAGTATAAACGTCTCCTACCTTTGGTTTGATCCAAGACAAATATACATTTAGAAAGGACAAATTTAAAAAACCCCAATGACTAAAATATGCATGATTTCCTAAAAATAAAAACATACTGCTGATTTAAAGACAGTTTCTTGATTTTTTTTTTCAATTCCGTGACATTTTAAAGTGCAATATAGGTGCCTGTTTAGAAATGGTGAACTAAAATTTAAGAAAGTTTCTTCCCACTTAAGGGCAAATGTGGAAGTTGCAGCATCTCTCTATAAAGATCTGTCTCCAATTGTGAGAGCAGATTACTTGAGAAAACATTATTGTTCTGGTGTTTTCAACAACATTAGAAGCATCTCACCTTTTTCCTTCATTTCATGCTATTCCCAAATTCTGTTTCATTTTTTCATATACAACATAGCTGATGCTGACAGCTGGAAGCACTTTCATAAAATTAGGGGCTATGCCTCTATAAAGTCCTCGGAGTCCCTCTGTAGCAACAATTCTTTGAAAGAGACCAACCATATTCAGCTGTGGAGCTCCTTCCACCGAGGCTAGAGCAAAAAGATAATGTGTTATATAACAGTTCTAGTAATGTTAAAAATCTTGAGCAAGTATCAAACACTTGGATCATGAGCCTACTATCACAGGGCCACTGAAAAGAGATCTTTTAATCCCAGACATTTGGGAGCTATCCATGTGTCTAAATCCCACTGAAAAGCATTATCCACCTATGCTCCTTTGGAAATCTAGGCTCCCATCCTTAAGTCTGTGCAGAAACCTATCAAACAAAAATCTCAACTATGAAACTATCCTTATGAAATATCCTACAGACCAAACATTGCTGTCTACTCTCATAGGACAATGCAAGCCCTGTCACTTATTCTCTAAAATTTAGAAAACATTCTAAAGTTTAGAAGCGTGCTTCCAGACTATGACAAGGGCTGTGTCTGGTAGTCTTGTACGGAATGTGGCTCTCAGAATATACAAAGCACCAGTGCTTGAAATGTTACTCTTTAATTTCAGTATGAAGAACAATTGTGTTGGGGGTAAGAGGGAGAAGGGACCAACATGAAGAAGAATTTTGCAGATATATGCTTGGTTTTTCCAAGTTGTTGTTTTTTGGGGTTTTTTTGTTTGTTTTTTTCCTGTGTCTCTGTTAGAGCTATCCCAAATGATACAATTTTAATGTGACCACACAGAAGCATTTTCAGCACAAGAGAACTCACCTTGAGCCTGCATGCGTGTTCTGATGAGAGCAAGAGGGTAACTGGCTAACTGCCCACATGTGCTGGAAACAGTGCCACACCCCAGCAATACAAAAACACCTGGGTTAGCAGAGCTCGATGCATAGTGTTCTAGCCACGTACTCTTTAACAGCTGCCAAGGTATAAAATTCAACAGTAAGACAAGAGATCTGCATTCAAAAAGGTACACAAATACTTCTTTATTCATAAAAAATCCTAAGGGCTCAATCCTGAAAAGCACCAATTTCACTGGGCCAGTCCTACATGCTTGAAGTGCACAGGTAAACACCTTCGCAAAGAGGGAAGGACTTCAACCAGACTACAACAGTTAGTACCTAGAAGAGAAATCCTTAAAAGATCCAGCAGCAGGAACAGTGCCCATGCATCTGTAATACTTTGGGGAGAGGAGGAGGGAAACAACTCAGCACTCCACAGAGTGCAACAAAAGCTCACACAGCTGTGCACATCATCCCATGCAGAAACAAGGATGCAAACTGTAGAAAAGAAATTCCATACAGCTTTGAAAATGTTTGTTCAAGCAGTTCTGGTGATTACTAATGCAGTGTCAAAAAAAGATTTGTCTAGACTAGAAAAAAAATTAGTCTGTGCATCTGAGTTATTTAACACACTTTGAAGCAACACATATTATCTAAGGAAGATAAAAGATTTTCATTGCTGGTGGGTGAAATGATGCCAGTTTCTCTGGAAAGGAAAGACAGCAGTGTTTCAAACTCCTCAGAAAATCTATGTCAGCCAAAAAGAATTCTGGTGACATGCACAGGCACACAAGGAATTCAGGTTAATATAATCCACTCATAAATCCAACAACTAGCAAAAAAATGTATAAACTATCATAAATGAAGGATAGGGACCATAATATGAATATCCTTTTAAAGACCCATATTTCCTATAGAATGGGTGTGTTCCAGTCTAACAGGGTTAGGTAAGCATGAAAGCCTGTTGTACTGCCAAGGTCTGTATAATCCTCTCTTAGTGCATTTCCTACTTGGTACTCTTGCTTGGAAGGGCCCATCTGCCCAGGCACTCCTCAAGAGGGGCAAACAGGAACACTGGGGTCTAGTAACAGTAGTGGAAAGTCCCATTTGTCTTTTTCAAACTGAACCAGCTGTAATAGTACAATAATACAAATTCTAAAAAATATTTACACTTTTTGTAAATTAATTAATGACAGCTACATGCATTCAGTGATCTAAACTCACCTCATAAACAGCAAGGTCAATGCCAGCATAAGGAATTATACCCAAAATATTAGGAATATAGCCTTTATAGAAGGCTTTTGGACCTTCTCTTTTTAAAATCTTCTTAGCACAGTCAAACATCCCAGAATATTGCCCTGTTTTACCCACAGCCAACCTGGTCTTTAAAACCTAAAAGGAAAAAAAGAGCAGCCTTAATTACATACCTGTTTATTAATCTATGTCAGAGACACAGTATATCTCTGCTTATTCAATTCTCTAGAACTGCTTTGCACTTTGGTGCTTCAAATCTCCTTTGATTACTGGTAAGGCATTGTAAGAAGCAGCAGGCTTCTTCAGGTTCTGTCCTTAGTGCAGAGCAGCACACACTACCATATACTAGCTTACAAATTCTTAGCCTTTTTAAATTGCATTTTAGCTTTCTTTTCTTGATTAAAACAGGCAGTTATTTGATCAACTTGAAAACAACAGTATAGGCAATATTCAACAGAAGTATTAGCTAAGGAACAAGTGAGAGCACTAACATGCTAGCAGATGGCACTTCTGGTCTGGGAACACTAAAGCATATTAAGAAAATAATCTTTCAAAAAGTATGACACTCAGAAAGGTAGTTAAGGAATATAAGGATTGTGTCTCACTACTGAAACCCAGCAGCTGATTAATAATGCAAATACATCTGTACTGCATCTTAGAACTAAGAAATTAGTAACAGCATCCAAAAGAAACCACAAAGGAAATTTCCTGAGCAATCATTTGGTCTACTTTAAAGCCTCATAAGGCTGCATCTTTCTCAGGAATTTCCTGGCACCTGGCTTTTCTCTCTTACTCAGAAACATCATGAAAACACTTCTAGGACAGTACCATATCTTTGTGAGGAAGACCAGAAGATATTACTAGAGAATAGTTCACCTATCTCCACTGATCAGTGTAATCCAGACAATCTATATCATGTTTCAGTTATTGCCTAACTTAACCCATCTCTGTACTCAGGTCAGCTGGGATTCAGCCTCTGGAGCAGCAAGGATGCTCTTTAAAGAGATCATGATCGCTTCAGCAGTGAAAACAGTTCTATTCCTACTGAAATCCCCAGCCATGAAAAAGCTATTTAGGTTACATTTGCCATTACTACCGAACTTGATGTAGGTATTGGTTTAGTGCCAGACCCAACACCTATTCCAACACGGATCTGCACAAGTGATAAACTTTCTGGAGAACAAGCAGTAAAGAAAGTACATCCTATTTCTGTGAAATGTTGTGCAATAGTTACACTGCAGCATTTAATGTATTAACACTAGTTAAACTGCAATGTGTAGTACCACCTACAGGTATGTCCTACAGGGGGAAGAGCAGCCAATCCACCCAGCCTCAGCTGTAGCTGTTACGTCCTTCCTTCACACTGTTCTTATCAGACACAGCTTCCCATCATAACACAACAGAACTTCAGTTCTGTCCAGACAAGAACATTCCTTGCTTACATATAGCAGGAAAAAGATTTATGCCCAATTTACAAAATGCTTGAATACGTACTGAACTTTAAATGTTCTTGGGTGACTTTTTTCCTGAACTAGATTTTATTGAAATATCGTTTTAAAAAATACTATACAGCAAAATATATGGAAAAATTACAAGAATCAGTTAGAACACAGATTCTAAAATGCCTAGCACTGAAATTTCGAAAGGAAGTCCAAAGTAAAAATAAATTGGGATATAAGACTAGAGAGGAATTTTTACAGTATTTTCAAGAGCAAAATGGGGTTTACTCTGGAAACAAACCAAACATTTTGCAGGCTCCAATGGAAGCAGATTTTCTTACCTCCATGGGATACTTACCTCCATGGGATAAATAGACGTTTGTGCTGTTGCTCCAGCCAAAGAACCAGATACAAATCTTTCAACAGTGCCTAACTTGCCATCTTCCCTACTGAGTATCTTCTTATACTGTACAGTTAAAACAGAAATAAACACACATGGTTTTTACGAGTGGCAAGAGTTACTATAAAAGGCAAGAGTACAGTGCAAAATGTCTTTTCAAGCTGTTCTTAGTTTTTCATGTATTTACAGTTACATTTGCTAACCCAAAAAGATCCTCCAGAATACAATAAACATTCCAGCCTGCAAAAATTCTTTAGATTAAATACCTCAGTCACCCACAGTACCATAGGTGTTCTGCAAACAGCCAACAAAAGGATACGTACACTAAGAACTCCAGAAAACAAAGAGGAACCAAACTCCCTCGCAGATCCAGTTGTCCAATCAAAAAATGAAAGATCAACTAGCAATTTCACAGAGGCACTTCAAGAGCTGTACACACTGTGTCATTCCAAGAGTAAAGAATAACGTGCCCAAGGTTACTCTGTGGCACCAAAATCTGCTGTTCAGTCTTGCAACACCCACCCAGAATTTTATTTGATATTTTGTTGCTTTTATCTCCCAGTTGTACAGAGATGGGCGGTATGCTCATTTCGTCTAACTTGAGGCAGTAGCAAGCCCCAAGCCCCACAGAAGAAAAATAAAGCTCATTTAAATACACCAGAATGGGAGTTCATTTTCCAAAGGAGGATTAGGCCTTAACATGATGCTTAAAGCTGATTCAGAGGTAAATATAACTCTGAAATCCAGGATGAGGGCATCATACATAGCCCTGTGATATCTGACTTTAAATGAATCCTGTGTAAGTTCAGCTAGCATAATGTGCGAGGGTTTTGCCTGCTGTCACTTCGAAGCAACAATCTAGATATTAATGCAGTACTCCATACAAAGCCATGCAGACTTAGGGACAGTTAAAAACATGTGACAGATATAATTAATTTGCACTGCTTATAATACAACAGTAAAATCTGACTAATAGTAAGTATTCTATTACCAGAATAAACTATTTTAAATCTGAAAGTCACTCAAAGTACTATGACAAAATCCCCAACCATGACAAGAGCTCCTATATAATACAACAGTGCCAATAATGAACAGTGAGAGTGATTTAGGACTTTATTTAGCATTATTTTCATTCTTAATTTATCATCCTACCTGTTCATAAGCCCAAAACTTAATAGCTGTTTCAGGAGCTATTTTCACAACATTTACACCATTCCCTCTCCAAAGAGATCGGACACCACCTTCTTTCAACATTTGCTTAAAACCGCTGGCTATATTCATTTTGTTTGACTTTGAACCGTGAACCTAAAAAAACCAAAACCAAAGTCACAGTAGGGAACACTGTTCTGATTAGATTATAAAACTCATCAGTATTAAATTGATTAAATATATCAACTAGCGAAACCATATGCACTACTGAAAAGACCTTATTTTAGTGGCACAAATACTGTAATATTTTGCTTACATTTTTTCCCACGTCTATAAAATACAATTCTTATGAATACAAAATATGGAAATTGTCAGAACATAGCCAGACCTCTGCAATTCACATACTGACCTTGGCCCTCAATTTTTTCCCAACAGATCTCTTAAAACTGAAGTGATACACTGGAAACCAAGAAATCTTGAACATTGCACCTACCTGCATCATGACTTTAAGGCGATCTAAGGGTGCTGTACCTGTTCGAGAGACAGCACCAGCCACTCCTCCTGCCAGCAGCTGCTTCCACCACTGCCCAGTCTTTTTCTCTTCCTCTGTGAACTCATCTGGAACAGTCAAACTATCTCCTATATCCAATACCTTTATGAATCCAAAGCAAAGATGTGCAAATAACTATCTCATTTCATTACAAGTTTTGTCCACAGTTCTAATTCCAAATTAATATACTACCTAAGAATGTGCAAATAAAGTGCTAGTTACAAATAAAAAATATCTCTCATTTACATTCTATAATTAACTCGCTATGCATTGCTATGCAATGAAAAGCAACTTTAAATGACTTCTACACAGATATTGAGCAATAACACCATAGACCCACCATTTCAAAGACTGCACCATCATCATTAAAAATTATGACAAATTTCCTCCTTGAGTATGGCCCAAGCAAAGACATTCTGTCATGATCAGCAGTCCTTTAAAGTCAGCACTAAAGCTCAAATGCTTATATGTTGCAGCTAACCTTTCACCAGACAGCCTTGTGGGATTAGTCTGGTAATCTCCTAAGGTCGCTAACAAGAGATTTCTCTCACGGTAATTTATTCACACATATGTGGGATGTCTCCTTCCCCCACCCTCCCCAACATTTTAAAGCAGGGTTTTTACAGCTGATGTATCAGAATATTCTATTTCCGGTAACTGCTGTGTATTATCCTACAAAATGAAAAATTTGACAAACGCTTTAGAGATTTTCTTATCATCAGTTATACTGAAAGGCACATTTAATTACTTTTTCAGCTATAAAAGTTTGAAATCTCAGTAAGGGGGGCATGTTTGCATTGCCATTGGATTTGATCAAAGAACAACATTAATATAGGCTTTAATGATAAAACTAAGACATAACACTATGAAATCTCACATGTCACTTAAACATAGTCTTTGCTCTTAAGTGTAACTTATAATCACGATACATGAGAAAAAGTACTCTGTAGATAATGCAAATCTGCTATTACACATAAATTAAACGTACAAAAAGGACAAGAATGTATTAATAACTGATAAATACTGACCAGAAAGTGTGTTAACTGATAAACCTTTTAAACTATCATTGATTTTAACTGTAGACACTACATCCCTAATTTATGCTGCATTCTCTATCTGTTAGTAGACAGAATACTGTCCTGGTCATTTGGAACAAAAATTGCAGAATGCAGACTGTAAATATAGCCACTGGACAAAAAGGATAAGCACCAGCTATTCTGGATATTGAACACAGAACAGGTTAATTGGAAAATCCTTTCATCTTTCTCACATTTGAGGTTTTGAAGTAAGGAGTTATCAGTTGTTCAACTACATGGAAACATCAAAAGATCAATCAAAACTCTCAAAATATAAACTCAATGTTCTAATAGACATTATGCATATCTACCAGGGTTTAAACCTTGTGTGTACCAAGACCTGAACGCAACTAAGGAAAAAAAAAGGTAAATTTGAGGGTGTTTATAACAGAGAGGCCACAGCTACCATAACAATTCTACACCAATGTAGCTATCTGCTTGGAAGACTCTGATAGCAATTAAAATTTTATAATAAAAACAGAATTGTAAGAGCTGTCTGTCAATGCCAGCCAGGCTGGGAGGCCTCACATCTGCTCTTATCTGAAAGACCAGCTGTGTTGCCATGTAGCTGGATTTTGCCTGCTGTGATAACTGGGTCATCAGCTGACTGCAACACTTAAGATCACAGGAGACTCCCTCAGCTGTATCTTGGGGGCAACTAATGACATTCCATTAAAAAAAAAAGAAAAATACAGATCTTATGTTTAATAACAGTGAAGAGCATTTTATTAAAGCAAAGGATTTTTCCACTAAGTAAGCTGGGACCAGGACTATTTGATCTCATAGCAGTGCTTCAAGTGCTTTCTTCAGCAAACAGGGAGCTAACTCCCTTTTGGCAAGCAGTCCTGAACTGAGGTTGTACAGTGTCAAACAGTCAAAGCTTTCAGATCTCATAAACTGTTTTTTATTATGGAAATGCTGACTAATCCCTAGAGATATAAATGGTCTCACTATATTCAAAGGTATCTAACCTTATTTCCTCCAATAATCTACAGGAAGGATATTTAGCCAACAGGACTACTGTTTACTTACTTTATTACTGTTCTTAAAAATCAGTCACTGAGGTGTCAACAGCTCCATTCAATCAAAACTTTAAAAATTTCTCTGCACAGTGGATAGCCTATTGCTGTATATTCTGTATTCTTAAAATAAATTCTATGGCACAAAAGAGCATGATGTGCACAGAAGATCACCAGTAAAGACACCAGGGATTTTATGATAATTATAGTGATACTATATAACTGCAAATACTAATTTCAACATATGAAACAAGTTAACATGTCTACATAATTTGTTTCAACAAATCAAGTCACACTGTAATGTCCAAAGAAAAATATTAAATATTGTGGTTATTATTTTTCTGTGGGATTTCTCCGAAAGAGGAAAAGGATTCCATCCTAAGAATTACTGATAATTATTTGCAAAGTTTAGCTGAAGTTCTTTGTTCAGAAGAAACTCGTATGACACAATCCTGCTTGTAAATGGGAGAGCATGAAGTAAAAAGGAAAACCAAATAATACACATATGCTTGAAATACAATGAGTGTGAGGCTGTTATATTCAATATCACAAATTAACATAGCAGAGATGAACTTAAGAGCTGCACTAGGTTAAAAGAGAAGTTAAACTTACAGTGGAATGTTTCCAGTATCGAATTATTTCTTCAATGTCTGTAGCTGGATTAAACATAAAATGATCTCTCCACTCATTCCAGTCTACTGTCATTGTCCCATCAGCATCAATACTGAGAAGAAATTGAACAAAACTCTGTAAGGAAATAGCAATGGTGGGGGGTTTTGTTCTGGGTTTTTGCTTTTTCTTCCCCTTCCCCCTCCCCCGTATTTTTTTAAACTTGGATTATCACATCAATAACAACTGACTGTAAATTCCATACAGTGACTCCAAGGCTGAATCTGCCACGGCCTTTCAACACTACACTTCTCTCACCCAAGTGCATCTGTCCTATTCCATTTAAAAACATAATACAGTGCTTCTTTCTATCAACAACATTTACAGAGAAATAAAGTAACATTTTCCTCCCAGAACCAGATGCTCCAATAGTAACTACCAACACCTTTCAAAGTCATAATCCCATTTATCCCCCTCTCTGAAATAGAAAAATATAAAAACTAACAATACAAGGAAGATTAAACTGCTTCAAAAAATAATAATTCCTGACCTTTGCAGGATCTTTTCTGCCTGTTTTTCTGAAATGTTTATACCCAATATCTTGAGAGACTGGACAACTTCAGAGGCTTCAATTTTTCCTTGAAACATTAAAATAAAGATGATACGTATTTAAAACATGGATCTTTATAAACTCAGCACCTTGGAGCTCATTGTAATAGCTGAATAATTGCAAAGATTATTTAAAAATCAACTTAAACACCAATGCTGTGTTTTGATTGTCTACTACAAGGACAAAGTAAATGGGATGCAAATATATAGTTAGTTAAAAACTGGTTTATCTTTAAAAGCTAGAAATAGTCAGAAATTTCCTTACAGTTTCTCCATCTGGGGAACAAGGAGCCCCATTTCCGTGTACTTGGAGAAAGTAGAAAGAATAAAGACTATAATAATTTTTTTTTTTGATCTATAGCAAACTTTAACTGTGATCTTGTTACGGAAAAGAAGTAAGGATTCCATATTCACAACTTTTTGTTCCAGTTCAGACAAAGAATATAAGTTCATCTACTTTTAATACACAGTTTCTTCAAACAATGTTGGAACAAATAAATCAAGGCATACCATCATTGTTTTTGTCCAGGCTCTTAAATGCTAGTTTCATCTTTTTCTCATGTTCTTTAAGATACTGCATAAATTCTTCAAAATCCAGCTGTCCATCCTGGTTAGTATCTCCAGCTTTAAAAATCTTCTATTGAGAGAAAAATGAATATTTTATTTACTCAAATTACAGCAGGTCACAAAGCATCATTTTGTTTTCAGAATTTAACACACTCAATATTTTCATAGAGAGAGAAAAACACTTGGCAGTAAATATATATTTAAGAAAGCATTATTTATTATTTACATAACTTTTCTGTGCAGAAATTTTAAGGTTTCTTACCAGCACTGGCAAGTTATACCTACAGGTATCAAACAATTTGTGGAGGAAGAGGTGGGGGGCAGGAGAAAAACCTGAGAGAGAATAAGTTTAAGCCTTTGAGTTTCCTGTACATTAAATTTGTCAGTAAAATTAAACAAGCAGAACCTTGATTATCATCTTAATCAAGTGGTCCATTAATTATAAGTTATAAAGATAAAAATACAAACAGCAATTAACTATTTAAATGCTGACCAAAAAATTACAAAGATCCACTGGCACTTCCAGCCCTCAGCGTTTGAGAGAACAGGTCTTTCTGCTTCAAACTGAAGCCCTGACTACAATTTTAAACAAACTTGTAACAAATACAAACACACTTATCTTCCTTTCTTGCATGTGCTTCCTAGGAACTGTCCTGCACATAGAAACACCTACACGTGAAATTAACTATGCACTGAATGCATGGTATGCAACTGCCAGGACTGCAGGGAACAAGCCTGAAACACAGCCCAGACACTTCTCCACCAACAAAGGGCCAGAAAACTTCGCCATCTCCGTGTGTGAAAACTTCCTTGTTAGAAAAGGGAAATTACAGCAGCCCCACAAGCAGCAGCCTGTAATTGCTGAGGCTCGTGCTCAAGGTAAAGCCCGGGGAAGCTCTGCAGGGTTTAGCAGCTTGGGCTTTACGCCGCAGCAAGGGCAGCTCCGGACACAGAGAGCCAAGGCCATGGCACGGCCACAGCGGCTGCCATCGCTCCTCACGCTGCCACAGCACTGCCCTCTCCTCTGGCAGGACATGCAGGAAGCCAGCAGGGAAAACCAGCCCAGAACCCTGCTCTACAACACAAGATTTAAGGGAAAATTTTGTCTTATCCCCTCCTTTGGGCATTGGTCCCTGCGGTTTCCCTCAATGTGTGAAATCCTAGGGGGGCAGCATTCAGTGGCAGACGGACAGGAGACCAACCTGACAGCACAATCTCCTCAACTAACGGCAGCTGCAGAGCACTCCAGGTTACACGTAAAGCACATGCCAACAATTCTTCCAAGTGTCTTCTACTTAGCAGACCGCCTAGCGCAACTGTAGTTTCTGAATAAAGTAACTCTCAACAAGATTTGAATGGCCGTTCTAATCTGCAAAATCTGGTTTTAATTTTGTTTACTTCTCTTTAATTAGTAGAGGACCTCAAAAGACCAAAGTCCAACAAGCTCTAGGCTACAGAAACTAAACACAGAGGAAGCAGAAAACTGGTGAGTATATCTAGTATTTGTTGCAGGTATCTGAAAAAGACTGAAGACATCTAAATACATTTATGTTGCCTCCTTCATCTTCCCTATCCTCTACAAAAAGTAATGTACTTTAAAATTTTATCTCAAAAAACCAAAATTTGTAAGATTATCAAGGATTTCTCAATGAAATGGAGGAAAATGATGAGGTATGCCACAGTGAAATGAGCAAATTATTTACCTCCCATAATACAGCAAGTTGTGCAAAATAAAAATCAACTCAAGATACCACATATTCAGATAACTGTGATTTGGTATCAGCTTTGAAAAACAGTGTTCTTAGTATAGTCATAAGTCCAGCTTGATTGTAATTTCTTTTAATAACCTGTCAACACAGATAGATACACTCATCAATTCAGTTTCATGCCTCTGTCAATATGGTTAGAGCTGTTCAGAATTTCCCATTACAAAAAAATGTTAGTCTACATTTATGCATATAGTCCTGACCATGACCTTCTAATAAGAAAATAAGAAAGGCTAATAGATTAATCTTTAAAAAAAAACCCCAAAAAACTAACCAAACCCCACCATTAAAAATTACTCTAGTCTGAAGAGTCCCCTCTCAAAGACCCTGCAACCCCAAGCCATCTTTTACTCCACACATGGCATCTCATGCTGCAAGGTCCGAGCGCCCTGCTGGGCTCCCACGCTCTCCTGAGGTGACTTACATGGCACTCTGTAATCACTCCATCTGAGTTCTACTCGACACAAATTGTGACTGTTCCCTACTGCTATCTGAACTACACAAACCAAAATGCAGAACAAGAAAGTGTTGTTCTGTCTCACAGATATGACAAAACTTGAACTAAATTATAATTACAAAACCTCCACTGCTGAGGCTGATGTGAGCCAAAGAAATCAGGAATTCCTAGGAAGTTTAGAGAGCTGGTAATTTCTGTGTGTGAAGCGGGGCACCTTTCAGTTCACCTGCCAAAGAAGCGGATTTCATATTGCAGCAATGAGAAAAGGGGTAAGCACAAACATACTCTCCATTTCCTACTTTTGTTTTGACAGTTATTTTCCAGATTTCAAGTCAGTCTCAGCCACTCTCAGTGCAGCAGAACAGAAACGACAGGGAACAAAAACATATGGCACATGTGTTTTTCTCTCAGTACAAATCCAAAAGCTCATGCAAACAAAAGCCTCTTGCTGTCTATGAAATGAACTAATTATGTGGGTGTTAAAGCTTCAGATTAAAATCAGTAATTTGCAAGTTTGTGGAACTAACAGGAACACTGAAAGAAGTCTTCTACTTGGCAAGCAGAAATTTCCTCCTGGGGGGTTCCATATTCCATGGGCATAGCCAGCAGGAAGACACCTACTGGATTCTGTGGGGAGCCTGGCACACTAAGTCCTAGGTACAAACTGCCCCTTCACAGCATCAAATAATAATTCAAGTTGGAAGGAACCTCTGGAGTCCATTGAACACAACCCCAGCTCAAAGCATGTCTAATTAGAACTAATTAGATCAGGCTGTGTGGGATCACATCCAACTGAGTCTTGGACACCTTCAAGGAGATTCCACAGCCTCCACAAGCAAATCACTCCATCATTCAATCACTCCCCACTTCAGTTCAACACTGAATCCAACTCTGCTATTCTGCATTTAATATACTACCAGATTTTGTATAATTACAGCCACTTGTCACCCTGCCAGTGCCTGGGTCACCAAATTCTCAGATGGAGGAGAACTGGATGCATTTTAAAATAGGCATGCTTACAACAATAGAGCAGGAACCAACCAAGGTGCCAACACTTGCTTACAAGTCCTGGGAAACAATGTTCAGTATGCCTGCCACATAAAACCTGCCATTTCTTGTTACAGCCTTACTGTGGGATCACCTCACCCTTACAAAAGCCCAGACCCACATGTTTATTTTTCAAGGCAAGCCATCTCTTTTCTCACTGTCTAAAAACTGTAACCCCAAGCAATAAGGAAAATTCACTGGATAAAATCAAATGGAGACCACGTAAAGAATTGTTAATTACTGACAGATATAGGAAGACAGTTTAGATGATGACATGAGCTAGTGATGTGTACTTGCAGCCCAGAAAGCCATCATATCCTGGGCTGCAGAAAAAGAAGCATGACCAGCAGCTCAGGGGAGTTTCCATCCCTCTACTCTGCCCTCAGGAGACTCCACCTGGAGTGCTGTGTCCAACTCTGGGGTCCTCAGCACAGGAAAGACATGGACCTGGTACAGTGGGTCCTGAGGAGGCCACAAAGATGATCAGAGAGCAGGAGCATCTCTACAATGAGGTGCCTATGAGGAAAGGCTGGAGTTTTTCAGACTGAGGGAGAGGAGGCTCCAGGGAGACCTTATTGCAGCCTTTTGGTACTTAAAGGGGCTTATAAAAGAGATGGGGATAAACTTTTTAGCAAGGCCTGTAGCAATAGGACAGGGAGTAATGGTTTTAAATGTAATGAGTGTCAATCGAGATTACATATAAGGAAGAAGTTTTTTACAATGAGGGTGGTAAAACACTGGCACAGGTTGCTCAGAGCGTGGCAGATGCTCCACCCCTGGAAACAATCGAGGAGACACTGGGTGGGGTTCTGAGCAACCTGATACAGTTGAAGATGACCCTGCTTATTGCAGGGGAATTGGACTACAAGACCCTTTAAAAGTCACTACCAATCCCAACAATTCTATGATTCTGTGATCTTTCTTTTTAATGCTACAGGTCTTCACAAAGGCAGACTAAAATGCTCCTGTGCTGACCTATTAGATCATGATATTGTCACCTTTGTCTTTTCTCCTCTTTTTTTTTCTTCATAATTCTACTACTTTTGTTCTTTTTCTGTTGCATATTTTGTTAATACAGCTGCTTTCAAAGTCCTGCACAACCAGGGAACACCAACACGAACGGCCACAAGTAGACTGAAACACTGAAGGTATTTTTAAAAAAAATTCTCCATTATATAAATCATGTTGCAGTGTTGAATTCCTACTCCTCCTCCAGAAGACCTCTGTATTTGGTGTGGAAATGTAAGTCAGCAGGTCTGTTGAAAAAAAAAAATTACAGACAGGCTTTATATACACATCAAAAACTCCTTATCCTCCTCTGTAAGTGTCCTGATGAATTATTAGATTGCTCTATGCCAAAGTTATGAGCTTTAACACATTCATGGCTACAATGTAAAGACAAAGAATGGAACAGACTAGAAATCTTGATGTTTTTATGTAGACTTTTCTTCTAAATTCACAGTCTAATTTTTACATTATTTAGTATTATTATTTGTGTATTTGCATGAGCCTTCATATTCTATTTACAAAACTGAACTGTGTGTGAAGGGTGGGGCTGCTAAGTACAAAGGATTACCAATCTATTCATTAGCTTGTTATTTCAGCTAATTAATATAATGTAAAGAATATTTAAAAGGAAGTGATTCATCAAGAAGTTACTGGCTTCCTATCATGCTATCTACAAGACACAAGCACAAAACAGCACTTCAAGATACATCACTAGTGCAAGTAGCAATTATGTGTTCTGCAATCTGCAGCCAGAGTTCCAAAGGGCACAGGTACAAATACTGCAAAGAACTCCAGCACCACAGTAAGAACATCATCATAACCTTAGGCATTCCCACATTTCACATTTGCTTTTAAAATAAGAGGTACTATATATAAAACCAATCATGCTATTCCCTTTTCCCCTTTTTCCCCCTTTTCCAATTATTTCCCTCTAAAATATTTTTTAGCCATTCACGTAGCTCTGCAGTCTACAATTTTAAGTTTTTTGATTGAAATATTATTGGAAGCCAAATTCAGTCACAGCTGAAGTATACACAACACTTCTCTCTTTACTGGACACATACCTGACAATAGTCCTTTTCCTATTTATATCTGCTAAGACTACACAAATTTATCCAGACTATGATAACCCAAAAAACACTAGCAAATATCATTAAAGTCAGCCTTGTCAAACTACATCAGTTGGGAGATAAATCCAGCATAAAGGGAAAGGGCCTGAGTATGTGCTCACACAGCATTATAGCCCAGTGAGCCCACATAACACACGAACTAGACTGACACCTCACCTCCAGAAATCCAACACAACACTGAGTAAAACAGGAATTTGCACTGCCTCCAAAGGCCTCCCAACTTGTACAAACTCAGCATTCATATTTATTCCCGTGCCTCCCAAAGGATACTACCAACATGTAAACAGTATCCAAGCAAGCCCCTTAAACCTGCCACAGACATACATTAGGAGGCCCTCACTCCAGTACAGCAGACTTGCACCCTTGACAGGAGCAGATGTTGCTATCAGCTGCAGAGCTTCCTCTTCCTGTTCCCTGTCCTAAGCACCACTCTTCCCTGCAACAGGACAGCACTAGCAGAGATCTTCTCACTGGTCCATTTCAGCTAACAGAATCTCTAGAAAACGAGACAAAAAAGGACAAGATGCAAGTGTGAGTACGCTCTTCCAAAATGCCTCGCAGAAGCTGCTTCCTCAGGACCCGGACAAACTCCCTCAACTCATAGCTATGAATTAAATTTCAAGAATCTGAAACAGCATACATGGAAGATGCAAACTATCCCTTGAACTTTCATTCAGCATTCCTTGCAAGTTACACTGGTATTTTTGACTTTGAGCATACTTGGTAGACTGAGTTTTCCCATTAAACAGGACCACCCTGCTACAGAGGCATCCCAGCCGCAGTTATCTCCAAAAATATAAGTTTACCCTGTTTGTTCACCTGGGACACGCTGCTGTCTCAAGACAGGGATTTAGGAAAGCATTTCAACACAGCAGTTAAGAGATGTCTCAGAGGTGAGGCTTCCCATATTTGGGAATTCTTGGCATTCTTGCACTTTGCAGCAACAGGAGGAAGAATTAATCATTCACTGTACCCTGTCACTGTTCAGGAAAAAAACCTATCGAGTTAGTTTTAAAAAATAATTCCTTTTATCTCCTTGGATGTTGAAAGCGTTACGAAAAGAAACTTAAGATTCATCTTACTCTTTCATACAGAGACTACAACACATATCAGTTAAAAACTTCTGAAGCTGTACACATAGAAATGAAATAATGATTTACATGTTTGCTTACAATGGAAGCAAAGTAAATTGAATGCATTCAATTTCAAATTTACAAACTGAATACATTACTGAAGCTATTTGTGGTATTTCACAATTAAGTCCCCATAAGCAGTCATAATCATCATAGCTATTACGACCTGAAAAGGGAAGCTTAAAGGAACTAAATGGTTCCAGTTTTCTACAATCACATGACATGACATCTGTTTTGATAAAAAGCTGAAGATGCCAGACTACTCTAAATCTATAATACCAGGTTTTGGAAAAACTCTTAAGGTGAGAGAAAGCTTCAATTCATATAAAGAATGACACAGAGGGAAGTACTGAAGCTTTTAAGACTATGAATCTGCATATCAGGTATGATAAATTCTAAGAATAGATACAGTGTGATATAAGATGCCCGTGTATCTTCCTCAAAGTTACCGAAGTAGTCAGTGTTTCTTCTGTTTCTAGCCAAGCTACAACATGATGAAGGAGTCTTCAGTTAACTTGGTCTACTACCCTTCTAATTTTGCCACATAGAGGAAGTCACCAAAATTAAAATAAGTGCAAAAATCTTAATAAAGCAGTGGAGAAATATTTAAGGACATATTTAGCTCAGTCACTAAACAAATGTGTGCTTTCTGGACTAAGAACTGCTACGGAAAGGTCAAGCTCTGAAGCACTATCTAGCTGCAGTTTTTAGAGGCCAGAGAAAAGCACAGAAGGAAACAATACACACCTGGCCCTGTTCTCACCCATCCTCATGCTGAGACACAGCAGCGGAACACAGTACAGGGGCCTGCCTCACTTGACAGAATTCTGAATTTCCTGTGGTTTAAATGCAGAAACATACTTCAAGTGTTCCGAGTATTTTTAGACTTGATTGGACTCAGATTTTCAGAAACAGTCAATGACTCTGAACAGACCACAGTCCGATTGTTGAGAATTTAGTCTCATTAGGCCCTGTCTCCATCACACAGAGATGTCTCTTCACACTGTTTCTTTATCCAAAAGAGCTTTAACATAGCCAAAGACTTATGTCAAAATGTTACAGAGAGTTAGTGCAAATAAGATCATTAGACTGGTTCCAGAATGCAGTTACTCATTTCAGTAACATCCTCCTAGTCCCAGCTCCAGAACTCAATGTATAAATAGTACCCGAATTTGAATACTTGGCTGCTCCTGTCCCAAACTGAAGCTTGAAATATAGGGTTCACCTCCTACAGATTTACTGTAAGGACTGATTGCAGCAGAAGGAAAGGATGAACAAAAATAGTCCTTCATCCAACCACTCACACCATTTATGGTGCTCCCGCCTACAAGACTCACGGCATTCTGAAGACACAGCATGGGATCACTTGTGATCTGATCCCAGCATCTATTCTGTGTCTCTGCTTATCAAAGTCACCGTACAATGGCTGTTAATATCACTCGTAGAGCAACATTTGATAGTTACCACACTGAACTCCTTCATAGATGTTGACACATTATGTCAGGAATCTTTTGCAAAGCTTTGCAAAGTAACCCATTCCCAGCAGGTAATACACTACAATATAAAACAGGAGTCACCCTGGCAGCCTCCAAGCACCACACATTCCACATTTCCCAGTCATTTACTTCTGTCTATCAGACACTGCCAGAAGGCAGGTCAAGTAGAACACGGGAGGTTCTGTCATGTTGTGCTATGATGTCTTGCTCTGGGGGAAAAATGATTCTTCCTTAGAGGGAGATGCAACCCATCTCCAAAGCTTACCACACAGGTTCACAACTGATGGAAGTGCATAGCTGTTGTCCATTACTCTAATGGATAGTAGCTTTGTCTCTTTTAAAAACATGCATATTCCTTCTAGAGAGGAACTGCACTTAAAAGAGCAAAGTAGTACTAGTGGCACAAACACTAATGTACACTGTGAAGATGGTACAACTTTGGACCAACCAACTGAGTTTGCAGTGAAACTCAGGAACACTCAAACATTCCCTTTCCCACGAGTTAGCCAGGAAACAGCTGTGCAGATCAGAAGAACAATGGCCAACACTCCCAGGTACATGGATTTCATCCCATGTGTTGGAAGCCAGCCTTGCAAGAGATTTTTGGAAACCTAACACAGACCAGCATCAACATAATGAGGCTTGAGACTCTGACCCAGCCATGAGGCACCAAAGCCTACTCTGCTCTAGGATATCCCAAGCTCTGCCCATGCCATGGTGCCACTAATGCTGGCAGGGCCGAGTGGTTCAGTAGATAACACTTTGCCCCACTGTATAATATTTTCATGTCTCAATTCCTTGCTCTTTCATTATTAGTAATTATAAGACTACTTCTGCCTCTCCAAATACAAATATGATGATCCAATATCTGACTCCACTAATAAAATACTGTTTTGTCAGGCAGTAAGGAAAATGAATTCAACATCACTTCAGAGCTTGAAGTGGGAGTAGGCAGCTTTGAGCTGCAAGAAAGTACAGGAAGCAGATTAGCTACATAAAGATAGGAAAGAAGTAGAAGGCAAGTCCTACTGAGGTTCTTGTACTACAAGAAGTCTAGTTATTAACAGGTACACAGCACTAACCTAGTTTCTAGTTCAAACTGTACCCACCTTAATTTAAAACAGTGAGCATATAGAAGTTTCCCTGCACTCCAACGATTCTTCCACCCCTCCCAAATGAGAAGATGACTCATGGCTTATTTTGTTTACTCTGTGTGTCTTTAACAACTAAGGCAGCAGTTCATGCTCTCTGTTACATCCAGGTATGTCCAGCTTATGTCTATCTATTTCATGGGTATCCCTTTCAGTTTATCCTGAAGTAACTCAGAATAATCTGACACCTACTCAGATGTGCACTAGTAATGAAGATCACTGATTTTGAGAAATAATTTGGAACTTCAACTCTAAGTTGCTCAAATCTTCAGCAGCACACCAGCACTTTCAGTGAATTATGTGGGAAGACCACCGTCGTCAAACACCAGAAAATTAGCTCATCACCTGTTTCCCCGTTGTTCAGTGTAAGTAAAAACCCCAAACTGTTACAGTCAAACTGGTACAAGAAGTTTACAACAATGTGTGTACAAGGTGTGACTGAAGTTCATAGCTAGCATGCTCTGAACACTGACAACTCTCATGGATAACAAAAAAGTCCAACCTGTGCCTCCTTTAATTACACAAACCTAAGAACACAAAACGTGACTATTGTAAAGATGATTTTGACCAGCAGCAATACTGAAGTGAAAGTGTGTTTTCATTTATACTCTTGCATAAACACCATTCAACTCAAGAGGCCTGTTGGATATTTTCTCTTAAGTATAGGAGACAGGCAGTTAAATATAACAGGAGGAGGCAGAACAGAGACCAAATGAGACCACAGGGAAAAACTGCCACACAAACAGCCTAAGGTCACTGAATTATTGACCTAACACATCTTTTAACACTGGAGTCGAAATTTAAGTTCCTTTTCCTGCACCTCCTTCAGAAAGTATGTAACAGCTAGTACACGTATGGCAGTGGAATGCTATGGAAACAAGCAGAATTGTTACAGTAGTAGCTCCCCCCACAGATCTCACCTGTACCTGCTCAGCCTAAATGAACCTATGTGTGTCTTGTCAGCGCAGACTTGCCTTACCACACAAACACTTGTGCCTACAGAATTACGCATTAAATGATCTTACATGCTGATCCCTGGGGATTACTGCAAATAATTAGGAAAGAGAATTTCTCTTCCAGGTAACAGGTCAGATCTGCTAGTGTAAATCAGCATCACACTGGAATGCTTGATGACTTAAGTTTTACTGACTTCTGAGGTCACAACATTGATACAGGCGACAAAGGAATGTAATAATCCAACTGATCACTACAAAAGCCACACCACAAAGTTTTGGCACTGTCGGTTTCCTGGTTTGACAGCCACTGTTACAAGTGTACATTTTCTAATAAAGGGCCTCGGTATCTGACAACAATCCATGCCAAGAAGAATCATTTCCATGTCTATGTGTTTAGCTTAAATAACTAGCTCTGAAATTGCAACCTACGGCTATGCAGATTTACACTACCTGCTGCCCAAAGCAAACCTTAATTTACTCTGATCTAGATTACGCATGGGTGGAGTGGTGGACAAAAGCTGTAAATTACCACCCTTTTTCATGCTGGAAGAGAAACGTGCTATCGAATAACACTCAACAAGGAGTTAAAGGATGTCAAAAGTCCACCCATGATGAGTAAACCCACTTGGCAGAGGAAGCACCGACAGCCGTACGCGCTCGGGACCCTTCGCCCACAACCCGGGGCGTGCCTGTACAACACGGCCCCTGGCGCTGGAACAGCGTCCCGGGGAAGGAAAACGGCAGGCCCGAGGCCGCCTCCATCTAGAAGCGGCCTCAAGTCGCCGGACGCGGCTCCCGGGCGCGCAGCAGCCCCGGTCGGGCCGCGCCCCGTCCCTCGGGCTGAGCGGCGGGAGGGGCGGCCGGGCCCGCCTCG
>VZTE01006207.1:1226419-1274451 GCA_013397775.1 Eulacestoma nigropectus
TTACCTCCTCCGCCTCTTTCCCCAGCGGGATGCCCATGGCCCGGAGGCCCGTCTGGAGCTCGGCAATGTCCACTCTACCGTCTTCGTTGAGGTCCAGTTTTCTGAAGAGGTTGGCGTACCGGGAGTCGCCATCCCTGTTCCCGTCGCAGGCGGCCGCCGGCAGAACGAAGCCTCGCAGGAGCTGGAACATGTCGGGGCCGTGTAGCGCGGACAGACGGACAGTATCCCTCGACTCCCGCCAGCTGGGCGCGGACGAGACACCACCCGCAATGCCGTTACCGCTCGCAGCTGCCAGGGGAGGGAAGGGCAGGCCCGCGGCGAGGGGCGGAGGGAGGCGGGGAGCTCCTGGGCTCGCTCCGCCCCTGGCTCCCTCCGTCCACCCCCGCCGCTGGGCGGGAAATGTGCGGTGAGGGAAGAGGGCGGCCCGCCGCCCCTCGGGCTCGTCACGGCGCTCCCGCCCGCACTTACAGGGTTGTACCAGCTCAACGTTTCCAGCAGAAGCAGAGAAATACTAAAAACGCTGCAAAAGACCTAGCTTGGATACTTGGGCTCATTCTAGTCCCCCCTATTCTAGTCTAGAGGTGGAAGCCTCAGCTGAAGGTGTATGAAGAGCATCCCAACCTAAGGGGAGTCTGAAAGAGCTTGGCTACTTGGCCTAACAGAATAAATATTAGAAGAGGAAACGTCTAGGGTTTTTTGCTTCATAATGGCTTCATAAATAAATCAGTGGAGTTAATGGAAAAGTACACAGGTGGTCTAAAAGTAAATGGATAGAAAATGTCACCAGTCTCTCTCTCCACAAGAGAGCTGTAGTGAAAAGGAATTTCAGCTGCCACTGAATTGAGTCTTGCTTTCCTGGTGCGGTTTCAGCCAATACACAGCCATGGAAAATGCATTTCAGCCTGACAGCAGAAACTTTGTAGCCTTGCTCACAGAGCAAGTAATAAAGCTAATGTGCTACAGCGTCTGGCCATGGATTAGTGTTTGAAAAAGGGCTACATGCTACTAGGACCTGCATATGTAAAGACTGCTGGATTGTGTTATAGGTTCACTGCATCGCAGAGTAAGTGGTGTGGGAAGGGACCTCCTGCTCAAAGCAGGCTCATCCATGAACTGAGACCAGGTTACTCAGGTCTTTATTTCAGCCTTGAAGACCTCCAAGGATGGAAACTGGACAATCTCTCCAGGCAGCCTGGCCTAGACCCTGACTGTCCTCACAGGGAGGAAGATCTTCCCTTCTAAACACTGAGCTGTTCTCCTTTCACGTTGTGCCTGCTTTTATCATCCCACCACACCCCACTACAAGAAGCCTGATCCTATTTCCTTTGTAAATTCTGTAGGTACCAGCAAGACGGAGGCCTCCTTTCAAGTTCCCCCAAAGCCTTATTTTCTCCTGGTTGGTGAGTTCAGTTTCCTCAGCCCCTCTTCACAGAGCAAGTGCTCCAGCCATGGTGGCCATGTGCTGAACTCTCCAGTTTATCCGTGATTTCCAGGCACTGCGGAGCCCAGAACCAGACTAGTGTATAAATACAGTCTAGCTTGTGCAGAGTAGAAGGGGATAATCTCCATCTCCTGGCCATGCTCCTGTTAATACAGCCCAGGATGCTGCTGGCCCATGCTCAGATTGCTCTCTGCCAAGACCCCCATGTCCTCTCAGCACAGCTGCTCCCTGTGGTTGCAAGGGACTATTCCTTCCAATATGCAATACTTCATGTTTGTCCTCGTTGAATTTCTTAAAGTCCCTGTCACCCCATTCCTCCAGCCTCTCTGAATGGCAGGCATACCAGGTGGTCCTCCATAGTTTGTGGGAAATACTGGAAAATACTGGAACAGGCAGAGCCTGAATATACTTTACCCTTATCTGGATTAAGGGAAGGGAATACTGCTGAAGGTCACTGCATCCCAGTCGTGTAATACTTCTAAGTAGTACAGCCTTTGATTCCATTTTCCTCCTCATATCATCATCCTTACATCTTTATCTAATGAAGTAGCATTCTCTTTTATCTCTAATCAGAATATGCAAGAAGTATCTGTATTCATTACTGAATACAATACCTAGATAGATGACATACATGGGAATGAAAAACAGTGCTACGCTAAGCTCTCACTGCCTACCAATAGGTTCCTAATAATATCCAGCATTGTCGCTGCCTGAGGTCTCAATGAGTTACACTTATTTTCTTACATGAGTATCATACTAAACGCTGTATTTGTATATTAAGACCATACAGGAATTAGAATCACTCAAAATTTAACACCAACACTCTACCTGACATTAATACCTGTGAAAAGTTAGTGCCAATAGTCCAAAATTCAAGGTAATAGAGGAAGAGATGCATTTGTTCTTCCTGAAGCAACAAGAAAAAAAGCTACTTGTGGCAGACTTGGCTTTCATAAATGCATCCATCATAAGTATAATTTATATAGTGTGTCATACTGTTCAGACTTGTGTAGGAAGAAAGAGGAGGCCGCAGAGAAAAAGCAGATAACAGCTTGCTGGTTCGACAATGAACATGTGCAAATAGATTCTGCTGTGACTTGCATGCACAGCAGCAGTTGGAAGTACCAGCTGTGTGTCATTGAGCCAACTGTTTATCCATGATGAGACACAACAGTGAAATTCATTCTTCACATTTGCACTGGTCTCCCTGAAAATGGAGTAAGTAGCATAGAGCTGTGCAGAAGGCTTAAGTACTTTGATTTTAGTATGACTGGCTGATAATAATAAAGAGGTGAGAGCCTCAGGTTATTTCACACATGTTGATATATAAACCATTAGGCACACATGAAGAGCCATTGCTCTTTGGAAGACACAGACACTCCTTAGGTCTAGTTAACCTCCTGCAGGGACATCTGAGACAGTGACAACAAACACAAATCCAGAGATCTGCCTCATTTACATCAACAAGAAAATGAGTCTTGCCTATTATTTGGAAGCTAGCTCTACCACAACTGTAATTTCTTCTACAAATGACCTTGTTTGGCAGGTTTTGGAGCTGTATCATTGACAAAGTTCCCATTTGTTAAAAAGGAGTCTCGAATAGTCCATGACTTTGCACACTGATTTTTACCTTGCTTGAAGGAACTGCAAAGGAGCTGCGAAGGACATCTGAGTCAAGAAATACTTTTGCCCAAGACATCTTAATTTAAATGTTTGGTGTTTGGGTGGGGGTTTTTTTGCCTTTTTTTGTTTTAATTCTGTGACATTTGTATTGGTTTCAGTATTATAAGGCTTTTTGACATCAACACTGATTAGTATCAGAAGAGCAAAAACATAGCAGAAAAATACATGCATTTAACTTACTAGAAAAAACTTTTAATTAGTGTTATATCAATACATATACAATAAATATTTAAATTACATCAATACAATCCACTTAGATGAAGTGCTGAAAATATCACAAAACCTCAGAGGCTAGAAGTAGACTTGATATATATTATTAATAGACAAAAAGATAACTCAGCTGAATTGCATTATTAGGTGTCTGCTCTAGATACTGTAGCTCTTTTTCCATGAGTAAGGAAGCTCTTCATAATAATCCTAAAATTTTGAAAATCATCTACTGCATGAGCCAGAAATCATTACTGGCTTAACTCCAAGGACTGCAGGGAAGTTGAGTAACTTTAAATGATGACATCAAATCCAGTTCTGCTACACATTTTAAATGGTCTGTTAAGTACATCCCAAAGTTTTATGTCACCTGATGGAGCAGTCTTCAGGTCACATACAGGAGGATATAATTAAAGAACACAAAGGCAATAAATATTTAAGAGGCAACAGACAAAGTTCAGTGGTTTTAATTTATTTAAGGTAAAATGAATACTTGTTTCATTATATAGATGTAATTAGCTCAGTTTTAAACTAACATTATAAAATCATTCTTCAAAAAAAAAATTATGGAATCTTACTATCATATAATAAATTAAAGCAAATTTAGATTATTTTATTATTTCCACATTTTTTCTTTACTGGTTCTTGTCTAGCACACAACATTGGACTGGTTTAGCACGAAAAAGGTAAAATGTCTTAATTAAGACAGACTGGTGCTGTAATTCAGGTAAATATAATTTACCAGCTAAGAAATCACAATTTAAAATCATCGGGGGGGTTCAGCTGGGTTCTGACTTTTCCTGAGACACATCCCCATTTTGGAAAGCACAGAACACCCTAGCACTGGGGCTGTTACCTGAGCTTTGTTTACAGCACAGCTTTAAACAGCCAAGCCACACAAAGGCAGGGATCCTTCAGAGGCTAATCCGAGGGACGGCTCTGGGGGCCTGTACTAGACAGGTACAAACACATTTCAAGGACTCAGACTTCAGCACATATTTCTTAAAGCACCATGAGAAATGTCATTATTATAGAGTTTACCTACACACATGGCACTTGGCTCCCACCAACCTCATTTTTTAGTTTAATTACATTTCAGGCATCCAAAGGAATCTCTTCCATGACCAAGACAAAGTGCTTACAGTGCACTGCTGCTGGAAGCACTGATCTGGGTACAGGTTGGAGCCCAGACTTTATGTCAGAGCCAGAGCACTGACCCATCTAAAGCCAAACCTAGGAAGCATTTCAATGCTTTTCTGATGCTACTATTCTCAGGAAAAAGAGCTACAGGTCAGAAATCAAGTGCCCAGCAGGAAAATGTTGCTGCAGAATACATACAGGCCAAGTGGATGAATACAGATCCCATTAGCACAAGCTCTAACAATGACAATGCTCTGCAGGATTTAAAAATCCCAGAGAACTGCGCTCCAGCTGTCCACTGAATCACCTGTCCATAAAGGACGCTGCCTATTAACGCCTGCAATTTTGTAGCTGAAATCTTACACGCTTCAGGAGAGCAAACAGCTCTTGAATTATTTGTTTATTCTACTGTAACTGGGGCATTTTGTAAAACATGTTTTTCTTTAATACTTGAGGGTTTATACCTGTAACATCCAACTTCTTTAAAGATTTAGGACTTTCTCCTAAAAAAAACCTCCACTGCTTTAATCTTACAGAAGTTTTTTATCAGTGACAATGCAAGATTGCTACATTACCTACAGTGTTCGTCTTTTTTCAAAACTCTTCTGCTATTCTGAGAATCTTTTGATTAAAGAATCTAAATATATTTTAAAATCTATACTTCTGACTTTGACTCTTTTAGTCAAGAAGGTTATACTGAATATAGAGAGTCTTTTCTAGTCACCTGTTCAGAACATAAATATAGCTCCAGAATAGACTGGGCTTTTTCAGATAAGGGTTGCCTTTGACTTAAACCTCCAAAAATCATTTGGCACCTCCCCTTGTCTTTTTTTCAGCAGTCAGCCCCTCAGGATGGCAGGGCACAGCAAGGGCCAGCTCTCTCCCCAGGAGCAGCAGGGTGAGGGCAAGAGCCCAGGGCAGGGGCCCCAGCCAGAGGCCACCCGGCTGGACCTGAGCAGGGAGAGGAGGGAGCACCGCAGAGAGGCAGCCTTGAGGCTGTGCTGGGAACACACCTCAGCCTCCAGCAACAGCAACCACAGCCAGGCACACCTACAACAAAAAGAAAGCTCTGAAATCAGCCTGTAGGTCAGGGCCCTCAACAAGGCACACACAACACAACAAAGATACAAGAGACAAAGAGAGCTAAAACAAGATTCAGATAAGGACTGCTGGCTCAAGGCTGAATCTAAATGGGTCCCTGAGCAGGGGGTGGGTGAGGGCCCAGGTGAGGCTGGTCAGGGATGTTGTTGGCGCTCTCAGCATATAAACTCTCACAGCTGCCTAAGGAGCTTGGTTATACGGGGAAGCTGCTTGCATGGGATCACATTCAAAGTACATACAGGCTTTTATAATTTATGAGGCTTACTGATCTATTTCTTTGATTGAGTGAAGTAATCTAGTTTTTCTTTAAAATACTCATTAATAACTGTGTTGATTGTATTTATTGAACTTTAACAGACAATTTATGTGGCCTGTAACCCTATTTTTCTTTCTACATTTTAATGCAATGGTCCTTTCAGCTAAATCAGGTGATCTCTTTTATCAACCAGTTTTTAAAAAAAAACCTCTAGAGCTGAGTCTTTTACTTGAAAAGAAAGGAGGATCTTGGTATAACTTGATACCAACTAAGTACTAATTTAGTCCCTTTAGGTGCTGAAAGCTTTTCACCTTCCATTTCTTTGAACAGAGAGCTGATGAGTGCAGTACCCAGAGAATTGCCTTGTATGATATATTGTAGGCTCTTGTGCTCTCTTAAACAGAAAAGATTTTCAGGATTACTTAGGGTATATCAAAGAAATGTTCTCAAAGGGGAAGCCATAGGGCAAGGCCAAATGCCTAGACCTCCTCTCTCAGATATGTTTTTATTAATTTAACTCCAGTAAAAAGACTTCTTTCAGGGCTAGTTATTTATTGACATTTAGGAGTTTCGTAGAGAATTCTTTATGAGGAATGCAAAATTGACAATGGAGTCAGAACTACCCTTGTAGGTTTTTTTTAACTAGAAAACTGTATATAAATTCTTTTTATGTATGTTTTAAGACAGAAAAAAACCAAGAGCGTTTCTTTTCCGGACACTCCATTTTTTGTTTGTTTGTGGGTTTTTTTTACTCTTTACTATTTTTTTTTTTTTTCCCCTAGGATTATGCTACAGGAGAGTTGGGGACATTCTGATATACTTAGCTGGGTATTATTTCTGCTTTCTGTATTGATCTGATATGTATTCTATGAAAAGTGTATTTCTATGTATTTATATTGAATGAGGGGCAGCACTACTTTCACAAGATGCAAGAAGATTACAGGGGCTCAGCATCACACTGCATGCGTAATCTTACAAGTTCTTTTTCGTACCATGTGATTAAGTGCCTGGTTGTGGCAAGACATGCTGTGTGTTTCTTGCGCAACGCTGTAAAGAGGAAACTGATCTGCTGATGGAGGCTGCTCGGAGCTTGCTGTATGTTTAAATCCCCTGGAATGTTTTTTTTAATACAAAGCTGTTCCCCAGAAAGCATATGCTGGTGTTGAACTATACATTAAACAAGAGCCTCGCATGTGCGTTGCTGTAATCATCTATGCCACAGGACTGTTCTTAAATGTAAACACAGATGTGTACATCTCCTTCTCTACCAGACCGTGAGCATCTGTTGCTTGCAGCAGAAGCGGCGCTGGTTGTAAATTACAGGTTGAACGGCTTTACACGACCCCTATAAGGTTTAAATTACAGCAGAAGGAACCTAAATTCAGAATGGAAATGCCGACGCCTAAACGACGCTTTGTTTCGTTAATGCTCTCGACAAGAAGAGCTGTGAGCAGCACGGTAGGCTTCCGCTCCTGGGGCGCGCCCCCAGCCCCAGCGGGGTCCCTGGGAGGCGGGGGAGCTGCCGGGCCGGGCTGCACAAGCCCCGCTCGGCCGGGGCCGCGGCCACGTCACTGCTCCGGGCACCGTGCGGGGCGTGGGGAGCGGCACGCCGAGGTCCCGTTATTGAACAGCCTCGCCCCGGCCCGGGCCAACTTCCCCGGGAAACCGCACGCCGGCGTTCGAGCCTTTCGCGGCAGCGGGCGGAGCGGAGGCGGGCGGGTTTGAAAGGGAGGCGCCGGCTGCCATGTAAGCGCTGGCCGGGAGCGCCGCGGCCGGCAGGGGCTGAGCTGGGAGCGGCCGCCGCCGCTCCGGCCCGTCCCGCGGTGCCGCCCTCGCCCTGGGCATGGGAGCGGAGCGGAGCGGGGTGGCCGGAGCGGAGCTGCCGTGGGGGCTGCCCCCGGGAAGCCCATGGCCTTCATCATGATGAAGAAAAAGAAGTTCAAGTTCCGTGTGGAGCTGGAGCTGGACGAGCTTTCCTCCGTGCCCTTCGTCAACGGCATCCTCTTCTGCAAGGTGCGGCTGCTGGACGGGGGCAGCTTCAGCGGGGAGTCCTCCCGGTAGGTGCCTCCGGGACTCGCGAGCCGGGGTCTGCCGGGCCGCCCGCCCCACGCAGGCAGCCCCGGGCGGGCCGCGGCCGCCCCCGTCCGACGGGCTCCGCTCGAGTCCGCGTCCCCCCGAGAGCAGGGGCGGCCCGGCCGCCTCCGCAGCCCCTCCGCCCTCAGCCCCTCAGCCGGAAGGGAACACTTGGCTGCCCCGGGGCTCCTGTAGCTGCCGCCGTGCTGCTCGCCTTTCCCCTCGTCGAAGGGGAAGCTCCTGTGGCACGGCGTGGCACCGGGCAGGCTGGCCGTTCTCTCGTCCCGCCTGCTTTGCCAGCATCAACGGCGGGAGAACACATGTGGGAGCACTTGGAACTCCTCGTCTGCGTGGCTGGTCGCTGCCTGGAGTCGCAACGTTGTAAAAATACTGAGGCTCCTAAACACGGAGTAACTGGGGAAATGAATCCCTGAGTGATGAGGGTTGTCCCAGAGAAACGGGTTGCTTGTGCCATAATGCCTGGAGCTGCTGGGCAGATGGGTAACAGGAGGGGAGAGAATTTCTTGTCCCTAAGCCTGTAGTCTTAGCTGTCCCCTGTGAGTTGTGCGACCTTATTGTTTAATTACTGGACACTGGCTTGCTGTGTTTCGTTGTGCGGATATTTACACGGAGAGCTAAGTTCCATGGAAAAGTCCTCAATTTTTCCTCTAAGTGTTCAGGTCATGGGTTACTGACTTTGTTCATGCTCAGTTCTGCAGTACAAGTGCAGCAAGGCAGATGTCTTTTTTCCCCTCTTTCTTTTCCTTTAGTTGTGCCTCAGTAATAGAGCAGTCATCTGTTGTGACAGTGGCTCCCCGATCCACGGATAGCGATAGGTAAATAGAGTGCCAGTGTGTTAATTTTTTCCAAGTACCAGGCAGAGGCAGAACCTTGTCAATAGGATGGGTGTGCTGTGGTTTCAGGTCTGGGGAGGAGGAGAGTCCCCTCCCATTATACTTGTTCTTGTCGTATGAGTTATTATTTTACTTTAATATTATTACAAAAACGATTTACTGGAAAATGTCTTGTAGAATTCTGGGAGAAGAGAGTAACAAATCCATGAATATTCAGTTATTTTCTTATTAAAATACTGTTGTTACAGAGCTTTCTAAATTATCTGCTTTTGGTTCTCTAAATTAAATTAATCAAGGAGAAGGAAGAGAATAAAAATGGAACTTTGGCCTGGAACCTCCTTATTTAACCATTCCATTATACTAGCATGCATAATTGAAGATAAATTTTTCTTCTCTGTGGCTGGAAGTTGTTCAACTCGTCAGTGTTCTGTTCTCATTTTGTGTCTTTCTTCAACATTTTTCTGGTGAGTGACTTCATAAGTAATAGATGATGACAATCATGATTCAGGCACTAATGTGCCATTACTGTCCTTCTCTAGCCCTTATTGCCTTGAAGTCATTTTCACAGGCTGACATACATCTTCTGGACAGGACCTCTATTTTCAAGGACTTGCTTTCAGCTGAGCAGATGGTTTTGACACATTATGGTGATCTTAGTCTTTTTCGCCTTGCCTCTTTATGATGCTAAAATTAAAGACTTGAAAGCCTACATTCATATCTTTATGAATGGTCTATTAGAGTAAAATGTGTGTGCTAGGATGGAGTATGTGTAGGGAAACTGATGTAAAAAATTGTGTTGGACTTGAAGTTTAGAAATTCTTCCATTTTCTTTTCTTGGGGGTATGGCTTAAAAAATAACAGCAATGGAACATGTGCTGGTATATCAAGGTCCCTGTGAGTGAACTCATTCCTGCTGGACTGAGAGGTGCTTGGATATGCTGGTAGGAAGGTAAAGAATTCTTCTGCAGTGATCCTTCAGTGCCAGTTTAGGGAGTGCCTTTGCTCTTGGCTTAAGAATTAACAGATGAATTTTCAGAGTGCTGATTCATCAAAGGGCTGAATAAATAAGGAAGAAATTAAATTTACATCAGAGTGGCAGTATTTCAAAACTTCCCGGTTGCAAACCTTCTGATGACCATCATCTTCTAGTTGTGTGCATTTATTAGTTTCACTGTGAGCTGGCAGTTATATCCTTAAAGTAGTGATCTTTTAGCTTTATAAAAGACATTCAAAGAATTCTATTGTTTCAGAAAGTAATAGACAAACTCATTCCAACGGACTCTGTTTTCTTAATAGCTTTGTTACTCACTGAGGTCTAGTAAACTATAATTATTTTGGGAGAAGTTATGAGGTTCTCAAGTTGGTACCCATACAGACCAATACCCTGCTGCCTTTTGCCTTAGAAAGTGTAAAAGAAAAAAAAAAGTCCAATCAATAGTCTATAAACCACCCTAGCATTATTAGCATTTTATTTCCAAAGCTTACTCACAGAGAAAAATGTCATAAAAACCCAGGGCAGCAGTTGCCTTTGGAATAGGGGCCCATATGTGTGTAGCAAGTTGTCATGAAAACACTTTCAAGTGATTGTCTTATCAGCCCTCTATGGATCATGCTGTATGAATGATTAAAGTCCTGATCCTGCAAGCAATGTGGTACCTTCGTTATCCCTCTGATCATTGAAGTGAGATGAAAAGAAGACAGATAAAAGTTCAAGCTACTGAAAAACAGGTTTTTTTGCTTCTCAGATCTTTGCTGAGAAAGAGCTACCTAGGAAATACGTCATGGAGACATAGGCCATGTTATTGGAGACTTGTCACAGTCCAGTTACTTTTCTGGCTCCCACAGATGTGTGCCTGAAGTGTACAGAAATTCTGTGACCAGGTGAAACCAGCTTGTATAGTGCAGTACACAGTGATCTGGTTGGTGTGTAAATAGCAACCACATGACTCTGCATTTTTGTGTTTGCATATAGTTTTTTAGAACTACAATTAGAAAACATCTGTTTGAAATATCCCTATGCACATCTGTGAATACTTACTGGAGAAAAAGAAAATTCTGTATTATAATACTAAATGTTTAATTACCTGACAAAATACTCAACTTTTTATTTGGGACTACCAGATTACTTTAAATTTAGATCCAAGGATATTGACCAGCCAAGTGGCAGCAGTGTTTAAACTGGGAAAAGTGTTTGGGAGTTCCTGCAAGAGCACGACCCTGGAATTCTGGGGAGAATTAATGTGTTATAAGCTTTGACTCTAAACAGGGAAAACCTTGAAGGGCGTTGTGGAAGGGGGGAAGTTCAGTTTGGTTGTTCCAGCAAACTGACAATCAGCCATACAGTGTAATTCCTCCCCTTCCCTTTCTGAAATTGCTTTCTAGCATGACTTCTGGATCTTTACCATTGTGTTTTTAGATGTTAGAATCAAGGGTGGATTTTCAGCCAACAGATTGTGGATGAATGCAAAGTTATGCTAACAAACCTCATTTTCATTTAAGAAACTTTCCTAGCTTAAGCCTGGTTTCCTGTGTGGCAAGGCATCTTTCTACCTTTCCCTCAGCCAATGACAATAGCTCTCTGTCTTTGAAATTGAATACATTAATACACGACACTTGTGCCAGGATACTGTGTGTCTATGTACTGCCTGGTCATAAACCAGTGTGCACATAATGTCTAATGCACCATGAAAGGACAGAAGATTATTTCAGGGCAGAAATTACACCTATGAATGTTTTGAACAGAAAAAAATACTATTTTAAGGTACAGACCTGATTAAATACTGAGCATATTTATTCGTGGCCATTCTAATGTAGATATAAATATACAGCAAATATAGGCTTTCTGCAACTGCCCTCATTTTAACAGGCTGAATCAAAAATTGATGGGTCCCTAGAGTAGATAACTGAGGCTCATAGGCTGAGCTGTTGCTCAATCAGCAGTAAATGAACAGATGGAATATGAGGAAATCCAAGAAATTTTGGAAATAAGGATCTTACTTCTTGAGGGTGTACTTTCAATGCTGTACTCTATCAACTGAGGCTCAGTAGCTGTAAGCCTGGTAGTTCCATTTTTAGCTTGGTTTCCAGCTGCACCCCACTCAAGAAAAGCACTTGGTGTGTTCTTGTGACTGCAGCCTTCAGTTTGGTCATATTCCCCTTCCTTTCATATCTGATTTCTGACAATTTAGACTGCTGATGTTTCTATCTGCTTTCTTTTATACAACCACATTCTAAACTAAAAAGCTGATTATGATTGCTGTATGTGACAGAGATTCAAGGTGGCTAAGAGCTGTAAGGTTTTCATCAAAACATTTTATTTTCCAATAGATTCCAGCAATGTTGGGTTTTTTTGTTTACACTCTTGAGTCCTGAGAGGAAGTCTTGGGAGAACATGCATGAATATATTCTTATTCCTAATAGATACAGGCTAGGGCATGTCATTGTTTTCTGTAGAAATTGACTTCTTATGTGCCAGACAAGTGCTTCTTACTTCTAGTGATGCATGGCCACCTCCTTCTCAACTGTCTCAAACTACATCTATTTTTTTTGTGACACCAGCAAGTAGGTTTTCTGCCTCACTGGATTCTTCAAGCTGTCTTTTTACCATTCTTTTCCTCATTGCTGCTATTGCACTTGAAAGGGAAAAACTCTCCTGATAGTAACACAGCTTAACCAGCTCTCTGTTTTTAAACAATACTTGTTAGAAAAACATACCTGTCACATGAAATCACTGTCCCTATAATCTTCCTGCATGACGTATGAATCCTGCTGACAGTCTTCAGAGCTGGATAATGCTACTTCTAATAGCTTTTTCAGCTGTAACTGGATTTGCAGTTGGGGAACCTGAAACAAACTAAGTTTTCAAGTACTGTGAGGAATACTGGCAGTGGGATAAAAATCCTACCTTGCAATTTTGTAGCTGCTTTTTTCAGATTCTCGAATGACCACTTAATGTTTCCTCAGTTGTCAAGAGACACTTGGTTAAGCAGCTTTCAGACTCTGTCCCGTGTAGGGAGGAAAAGGTAAGAAGAAGTTCTCCACACGAAGTACAACTTTTTTTTCAACATGTAGTTTCTTTGTACTTCTCCTTTCATTAATAGTTACAATAAAATGTGTTTAGTCAACTGATTTGAAGTTGACTATGCATGAGAAAAAACAAAGAATCAGAGGAGTAAAGAATATAAAATTAGTTTTAAAGGGGTTTGTCTTTGGGCTACAGTAGGGGAAAATAAAAGGTTCGTACAGTCTGCTCTTTACATGGGGTGTAACTGGTTATTGCAGATATGAAAAGCGCTCAATCTTGTGAGACTTCTGTTACTGTAATTAACAGTACTGGTAAGAGATATTTCAACAGCTAACTTGTCACAAAAAAAGTTTCTGAGAAGAGACACATGACACACATCTGTTAAAGAGGGAGAGATGGTGGGAAAAGCTTTCATGCTTAAGGTACCCTGGATTGTGCAGAAGAACTGGCACTTTGGTTTAAAAGAGCTGGTGATGGTTTGTTGGTTTGTTTTTTCCCCTGACCTCAGCACAGGACATGGAGTATAGTATTTTTCTGCCATAAACTTGCCATTTGCAAGTACCATAGCACCTGATTGCCTTCATATTTTAAGGACTATTTCTGTTCATGGAATAATTTAGGGTGAAGGGGAATGCTAGAGATCACATAGTCCAACCGCCTGCTGAAAGCAAGACTAATTTCAGTTAGATCGGGAAGCTCAGAGCTTTCTCCTGTCAGCTTTAGAAAATCTGTAATAATGGAGATGGCAGTTTTTGTAGACAACCTGCCCTGCTGCTTTGCCCCTTTTATTGTGAACATTTTTCCCCTTATTTTACTGGAATTTAACTTGTTATTGCCTCTTTTCCTTTCTCTGTTCCCCACTAAGAAATGTCTGGCTCCATCTTCTAACTTAGTAGAGATGGCTGCAGATGGCAATTAGATCTTCCTTTACATCATCATCACATTGTAAAAATCCCGTGTTTCCAAATTCTCCTGCATCGGAGAAGAATTTGTCCCTGACTCCAGATCTTCATCTCACACCCCCTGGACTCGCTTCAGTTCATCAGTCTTCTGCCAAGAAGGTCCCAAAACCAAGCACAGTGCTGCAGATACAGTCTTAAATGTTCAATTTCCTCTGACTTGCTGACTACAGTCTTCTAATGCAGTTTGCCCTTCACAGTGCTAATTCCCTTCTAGATCTCTGCATTTGCCTGTAACGAGCAGTTTTTCATCCACATCAGTTTATACATATTTTATAAGAAATTGTTGACATGAAATGCTGCTAGTTAAAAATGTAACCTGTTTTATTATGAGTAAAAACATGTGGAATAGAAAATTATTACTCTGTTCGAGTTTTACATGTACTAACAGCAAATTAAGTGGGGAGCTGTGCACTGTAAACAAGTGGAGCTCTTCCTGCAGAGCCAGCTGTTTGCTTAGTCCTGAAATTTGTGAACCGTTGAAGCTCCGTTTGTAAATAACTGGTTTTGTTTGGTTTTTTAGCAATGCTTATGAAAAAATGTTTTTGTTGGAGAAAATGCATCATCTTATATGCCTCAGGCATGGGGGAAACAGAATATTAAAGGAAAAGTAAACTGAACTTGTTCCTAAATAGAGAAATACATTAAAGCTTTGCATAAGCTTATTGCTACAGCATATATTTTGGAGCTCATGCTCTGAGCACTTACTTCAAGTGATGCACTTTTCTATATGAAGCCTAAATTTAGCATTTTGGTTATTAGATAACAATTTAAAGTGTAGCCCAGTACTGCTCCAGGACCTTGTTGCATGGGTACCTGTATCTTTCCCTCAACTATGACACTGCGTGAATTTTACATGGAAGTAGATTTTGGGTAGGAGGAGTGCAAGAGGGTGTTCTTCTCTTGCATGCCAAACCATTATGTGTTAATGTACAGTATAAATGAGAACTCTATATCCAACAATACCATCCTAATACTAAACATAGCTTAGGGAAGGTTGAATCTTAATGTAAAGTACCTGAACTGGAAGCCACTGAGAGTGTGGCTACACTGTTAGACAGTAGGTTAACACCTTAATTCCTGCCTCTATAAGGTAGGATCATGACACTGGCCTTTGTTAGGTGTTCCAGCTTTCTGCAGAAGAAAGATGTTAGATACATGAAAAAGTATATATAAAAAAAATCTATATGAATGGGATATTGCTCCCATTTTAAAAGACTATTTACTAGACTAAAAATAACTCTGTAACTCCAGTCTACTAAATACTGTATTTGTATCAGAAGGACAGAGCTACCTGTATTAAGTTTATTCAGAGAGGGGTCAATCAAAGGAAGCTTTAGGTGATAGAAGTCCATTTGCACACCCACAAATGAGTGCAGTAAGCAAAGGCAGGGGAGGGTGGAGGGCCTAAAATAATATCCAGCTCCAGCTGTTCCCAGTCCTGTCACAGGAACCATCAGCCCACAAAGCCCTTCTACACAAGCCCAGGGACACACAGGCACATGGGGAACTGAAATTATGGGCTTGGACAAGTGGACACTCTGGGCCCCTCCCAGGACTGTCCCAGGAGAGCCTTAGCCCCATTGTCCAGGCAGGAAACCCATCATGTTGAACTAACACTACAGCATGTTTTGGACTGGGGAGAGTTGCTACCTATCAGATACATCATGGGATACAGGGGAAGAGGCTTATTATGGGACAATTTGGGGAGAACTGAAGGTGGAGGAAGGGATGAGTTTGAGGAGGAACAAGTGTGGGGAAAAATAGGGAGTTAAGGGGATAAAGGGCCAGTTGGATGTAGTTTGCTGGTCGGTATGTTTGTCTAATCTGTTTCTAATTAGTACTGTCTGTTGTATCTCCCTATTGAACTACATTGTGCACTGTCCTGGGGGAAGGGCTCTCTGTTCAGTGTGCATTGCGGGGCGGGGGATGTCTGAGTACCAGCAACTGGAGTCTGGAGCCTGTCACAGGGCCCGGGCTGCCAGCAACAGGGGATGCCAGAGTGAGCACATTTAAGCCACGGGAATGGGACTGTGGGTCACAGGGCCCTGTGCGCCCACTGTGCCAGCAGCTGGCCTGGGACTGTGGGCCAGCGCACTTGGGTGCCAGGAACTGGAGAGTCCAGATGGGTTACAGCAAATGCCAGCCACTGGGGCGGGACCAGGAGTCAGAGCCCGGTGTGCCTGTGGTGCCAGCACCTGGAGCAGATGTGCTGAGGGATCAAGTTGGACTGTGGAGCAGGTGGGATATCCTGGGAGCCATACACGTCTCTATGTATGTATGTAGGTATGTAGCAGACCTCTGTCGTGCTCAGCCCGAGGGGTGGGCTGAGGCTGGTGGTGCAGGCCGGCGGAGTGCCCGTGCGCCTGTGACCGGCGGGCCGGCTGTGCGTGCTGGGAGCGGGGGCTTCCCGGGAATACCTCTTCCGCCTCGCTGCTGCTCGCATCTGAGGAGCGGAGCTGCAGCAGCCTCACTTCTCTCAGGCCATCTTAGCAACGTGATAGATCTTCTTCTAAAATAAGCAAGCAAAACTTAGGTGACTCTCTCATCAAATGACCAACTTTAAAAGATAATAATAATACTCTCATTTACCTCGTGTAGTGAAAAAGCTATTTTTTCAAGTTATTTAAAGTGAGTAGATAACTCACGTTCTGTCCACAAGCTGTAAGATGCATAAGCAAACGCCACTTTCTTTGACATAAAGAAGTGTACTGACCCAGCTGAATCCAAAAGTAGTTCTGGAAGTATTTTCATGTGAACGTAGTCTGATATAAAGACTGAATGGCATCTTAAAACACATCTTCCCAATTTATTGTTTCTTTGGTGACCAATAAATCTAAAATAACTGCACTACAAACACAAGCAGTTTAACATAATCATCCCCATATGGCTAAAGATTCTAGTTGGCTGCTTAGAATAATTCTGATAAAAACTTCAGTAAATTTTCTGATTAATGGCACAGTCTTTTGGTAAATGCCCACAAGGACTTTTGGCTTCTTTATTTCAGAGCCTCTCATGCTAAAGCTCTTCCATTTATCAAGAAGGGATTTTCCCCATGACACTTAAGGTCTTTAAAAGTAATTTATTTTTGTATCTGTAGCTATTTGCTGGAACAAGCCATTATCCATAGATTTTATCCATGTGGAAATGAACAAACAATCTGATGAACATGAATGCCTTAAAAAAAAATGTCCATTGCTTGTTAACAATTTAGGATGAGGAGGTGACTGGAATAGGATTTATTATTTCTTTTATTTGAGTTTACTTTTTTCCTCTGTTGTGGGTCAGAAGAAAAATTCAATACTTTTATTCAACATTGTAAGTGGCAATTGTGTACAGTATATGAAATATATACAAATAAGGTCTTGTTTACAGCTGAAATCTTGCATTTGGATTTTAGTCAATGTGAAATTGTCCCTCTAAAGAAAAAACAATAATGGTAACTTACACTGTACTTTGGCATCACTTTATTTTACAGTATCTGTTTATTGAATTTATTCTTGGTTACATATTACTGACAGCATTTATTAGATTACACCAAAGCACTACAGCCTAGTAAGTATTCCAGTGCATCTTGGTAACTAAGATACATTTTGATTAAGAAAACAACTGGTTTTGCTTTGCATGTGGTAAAGTGACCCAGAGGCTCATAGGAAACTGACTCAGAACGGAAAGCTCTCCCCAGCATGCCTGCAGCACCGGCACAGCTGCCAAAAGTTATCTGGGTTCATTTCCATAGCAGCCAATCAATACAGCTGTTTATTTTCTGAAGGCCTTGCACTTAACTAAGAATCTTATAAACTTAGATGTTACTGTTGAAGTGAAATGTTCTGATTATTTGACCTTTTTTTTCCAGCATGATGGGAATAGCTAGATGGTACTCCTCTTTACTGAAAAATTACCTGAATTAAAAGACGTCAATTCTTTCTTTTAGATAGTGAAATTAGTAGAACTATTTAGTGGGAGTAGGGGCAGTTGGTTGGGTTTAGGGGGTTTTTTTTTTGACTTGTGTACACATTTTTCAAATATCTTTTGATTTATGTGCCAGTGAAAGAAACGAATGATACTTTTTTCTGACATCCTTATGAGAAGGAAGCAGTATTCCTGGTTTTATTTGATTTTATTTTTAGAAAAATTAGACCATCAGTATCCACAACTGAGGCCTTCTTACTGTCACTTCTACTTCTTGTTTGCAAATCCTGTCCTGTGATATGAGTGGCTTGAGTCTATCGAAAGCAGAGTGGTTTTGTGCTATCTTCCTTACTTGAACCATGATATCCATATAGTAGTATTGGTATGTTGAAATAAATTCAAAATCCTGAAAGGTTTTTAAGACACACTTCTCAAGCAGATGTTTCTTACATTTATCTTGCATTTACAAGCAAAAATACGTTTAATGTTCACTGCATTATCTTTTGCTACAATGTGAGTGATGTCTGGAACACGCTGTAACTGTAGAATGTGCAGCTGCTTTGACTTTGCTGTAGAGGCAGAAGGCTGTTCTGAAAAGCAGAAACAACTCAAACCACAGTACTGAGTTGTACAAAGATTTTGGCACATCATTTTGACTTTACAAGTTTACAAAAACACTTTTTCAATGGGAAAAAAGTATCATTACTTACTAACTGGAAATGTTACAGAAGTAAAAACACTACAAGAACTTAGTGAAATGACGAATAGCAGCAGAAGTGATGCTGTTATTGGTAGAGCCAGTGGTGGCTGGGGTGACAAGGAGAGGGTGGGAAGGATGATGATGACTGCTGTCCTACTTGTGTAACAAACAGATGTAAAGTGAAAGAATCTTGTGACCTTTATGGATGACAAGTGAACACTTTCAGTTTAGTGGCACTGTTTTATATGTGTCACAAATGTTAGCAGTTATCAATTATCCCTTTTAAGGGTATATTTTACTTGATGTCTTCTTGCCTGAGCCTGCTTCGATAGAGATGTAACTATTTGTAATTTGCCTTTTTTGAACTCTGGTTCTTTTTTGTACTTAAATAACTCACATGACAGCAGGATGGGATTCTTTTTTGCCCAAAGTACAGGAAAGTTTGCAGTGTAAAACATAGTAGATAAAGAGCAGATCATGGTGTTTACAGAGCATGTTCCTTTCAGGTCACATGCCTGAATGTGACTCAGTGTTGTATCATCAGAATCTGTTAGTCTGTTGTGGTCATTAAACTGACTCATTTAGGCAGTCTGGCTTATTCCCACCTTAGGAAGTCACAGTGCCAGTGAGCACTGGAGCTGGCAGTCTCACCAGCACAGCAAAGGGAGCTTTTGTGAGCACCCTGCAATCTTCATTTTTCTATACACGTGATGAACTCTGGCTCCAGCTTATGCACAACCATGGAATTCTAGCTGCTGAAGACATCAAACTGCTTCTTCAATAATAAGCTGCTGTCAGAAGTTAGTATAAAACATAGGAAGGTATGTATTAGAAAAATGGAAGAGGAAAAAGGAGAAATATTTCTATATGTCAAGACTGTACTTCAGTGATTAGAGTGGTAGAAAGAATTATCAGTTTCTTCACAGTTCCAAGTTGTGAATTTAGAAACATGGGGCTAGAAAAGAACTTTTGATTACTGAGGCCAAGTCCTCAGAACCATGGTCCTTATGTCCCCTGTTAGTGACAAACTGCCCAACCTTTTCATAAAATACAGAAAAGACTTCCTATGCATCTACTTCTCTTATTTGAAAGCTGTTCTAGAAACTTGCTCTGTAGTTTGAGGCCTTCTAACTTTCAGTTTTAAATGGGTGTTTGATTATGTTTCATTTTGGTCTTAACCATTTCTCATTTGACTTAAAAGTTATTTGGCCTCTCAAGTATGTGAATCACCAGTGTATTTTTATTATATGTGGTTTTTTCTTTTAAGATACAGGAGTTTTCTAGTTGTCCTCCTCATATCTGTTCATTTTGGAGTCTGTTCTTGGTCAGAGTTACCCAAACAGAATGTGTTCTGTCTGAGCCTTATAAAATGACATTCATAACTGAAGGCATCCTACATCTTGCCTTTTTCTCAGCTGCCTCATATTCTCAGATTGTTATCCTCCTGTGAGAAACAAATCCCTTCAGATGTGTCAGCTTATTTTGCTCTCAAATGGCAAGCTCACAGTATGGAGCTGAAATTCTCATTTGCCCCGAGTGCATTACTTTGTGTCTGGTTATTGCACATCATCTCCCTTCTGCTTTTCCAGGCCTCAAATTTATGTAGTTTTGCTTGTATGATGCTCCTTTTCTCTGAACCGAAAAAATACTTGTCAAAGATGCTATCTTGAGCACATTTCAAAGCTCAGCAGCTTGGGAGACAGTGCCTGGGAGCTAATGTTCTGGAAGACTTCACTGTCCTGAGGCAAACTGCAGAGATTACGCTCTCATTCATTTGCAAAAACAGATGGCTGTTGAATTCTTCTGGAGGTCTAATACCGTGTTCAAGGTTTGAGAGTTGTTAGTCATGCTACACTGTTAAGAGCAGAATCCGGGATTATTATTATTCAGCCCTTGGAACATAATTTGCATGAAGTGACCACTCTACAAACAGTGGAACCAGTGTTTGTTCTTGAGCTGTCTTGTTGCAGTGTATGGTTCTGAACGTATGTGCAGCTAACACTGAGCATATGCTTTCTACTTGCAGCGAGGTAGTACAGGCAAATTGTGTCCGCTGGAAGAAAAAGTTCTTCTTTATGTGTAAAATCAGTGCCAGTGCCACAACAGGGATTCTGGATACTTGCACTTGCAGGGTGTCTGTACGGAAGGTAAGTAGCTTTTTTTCCCTCCTCTCCTCTTTCCTTGCTCTTTCTTCCTTTGCTTTGTTTTAATTTTTGAATGTCTGATAAACTTCATAAAGCAAATTTTAGCTGCAATCACATCAGGTATTCCTTTAGTCAAAATTTTGTAGTAATCTTATTACTTACTTTACTAATTCATGGGAATTTTATGTTCTTATTGAAGAAAACCATTTTTCCAGCAGGGCAGCAAAGGAATTACTCCTCAGTGTTTATAAAGTTAGCCCTTGATTGATACTTCCATTAAACAGCAGTAAGCTTAGAAGCCTTGAACTGCGCTAAGTAGCAGAATTTGGCATGCAGCACGTCCTACCTTTGGGGCCAGACCTTGTAAGAGCCAAATGCCAGCTGGCATCGGGCACTTGCCCTTCCTCTCTCTAAGACAACAGTGTCTTGCTGGCCTGCTCCAAAGGCATTATGAATATTAAGGTCTAAATGACAACAGCATAGTCTAGCAAATGTGTGGTGAGATATTTTAAAATAAAGATTAATACCAGCTTTCCTAAAAAAAAAACCAACCAAACAAACCACTAAAGAAAAATCTTGAGTCAGTATATTTAATGGCTTAATGGTGTGTCTTTTTTCCTTTTTTTTTCCCTAGGAATTAAAAGGAGGAAAGGCATATGCAAAGGTAAATTGAGATGTAGCTAATTTTGCCTACAGATAAGCTTTTCTTTCTTGCCATTTTATGCCCTTTTAAAGTAATTCCAGAATAGTACTTAATACTCATGATTTCATTATGTGCATTATAGTGACACAGTGCTGTTGGAACTTTCTATCAGTGTGTTTAGTAAGTATATAACAATGTTATACCACCAACACTTTTTTCCTTTTGGGCTGGTATGTGGAAAGGGTTAGTAAAAGTAAACATTTACATTAAAAAATAAAGAAAACTCTCCTCATTCTTTTTCTCTCTTGGCACTTTAAATTTTCAGGTGAAAGTAGAACTAAGCTGAATTTTACACTCAGGGTTTTTTTTTCTTTTTCCTCTGTCCATTCCCTTTAATGGGCATCCTCTTATACATATTTGAAAGAAACTCCTACTGAGTGGTACTCCATGTGTAATTAGCAAGTACCTTCATTTAGCCAAATGCTTACTACTAACTTTGTCATTTTCTCTTAACAGCTGGGATTTGCAGATCTAAACCTAGCAGAGTTTGCTGGATCAGGAAATACCACTCGTCGCTGTTTACTGGAAGGTTATGATACCAAAAATACAAGACAAGACAACTCCATTCTCAAAGTAATTTCTTTCTTTATCATACTTAAAGCAATAAAGCAGAGAACAAATGGTATTATTTAGCACTTAATGAAATTTAAAACATTTGCTGAACCTCCTTCTGGAAGGAAAGCTATTTAAAGTAAAACCAAAAGTGCTGTTTAGAGACAATCATTACAATCCACACAGTCAAAAGTAGAATTTGTCCTACACTTTGAAATGGAGCTGGACAGCTGAAAAAGAAAAGCTTTTAAAAGGTGTTCCTAGCCTAAGGGGAGCTGAAAAATGAACAAGTTAATATATGGTATCTTCAAGGCTGGGCAACTTTCTGTGCATCTTTCCGAGAGTGAATCTATTAATTGGCTTATTTATGTACAAGCCACCTTCAATATCTCCATGACTCCTGGGATTTTCCTGTTTTCTATTTGAAAGTAATCACTGTAACCGCTGTGGAGAATTCTTGCAAGAAACCCACTCTGACATTCTCTTCCATTAGTCCAGGGAGCTAAAAAAACTGAATAAGCTCCATAAACCTGAAAATAATTCCATTGAGAATGTTTAAGGTAATTAAAAAAAAAAATTCTATTCCTACTGAGACACTGGGATTAATTTCCCACATTATTCAGTATACAGTCTATGCATGGACTTTCTGATCTCTCTGACAGTCACAGACTGTCCAGAACACTCATAATTGATGGCTTTGACCTGCCTAACAAGCCTTCAGTGCACTGTGTCCTATGGCTTATTTACCCTGTGTGGTTTGCTGTGTCTCTAATGTTAGCACAACCCATCCTGAGAGCCAGCAGTTTGCTGAACACCCTCAGCAAAGAACATACTTATGCACCCACTGGTCTAAACAATGTTCTGTTTGCTCATTCAGGTTTTAGGTTTCTTGGCTCTGCTTTTCCCTTGAAGCCGTCTTAATTATTAATAATTCTAAGATTCTCCTTGATATATGTCTTTTTCAGAATCTTGTATGTGTAACTATGTTACTTTAAATGGTATTTTGCATTGTTTGTATGCCTACTAAGAAAAAAGATGTAGTTGTTTACCTTAGTGTGTTTATTTGCATGTGTGATGATGTCACTTTATTTTCCTTAAACGCAACGTTTGTGGCAAATATAACTTACTTACATGACCATGTATGTGTCATGGACCAATTTTTTTTTTCTTATGGTGGATTTTGTTTTCTTTATGTGTAGGTTTTGATCAACATGCAGCTGATGTCTGGAGACCCGTGCTTTAAAACGTAAGTTTGTAAAAAATCTCTGTGGGGTGGTGTTTTGCTTGTACATTCCATGTTGAGAATTACACGTCTAATTTATGTTTTTACATCTCTCCAATCTGGCAACAGTATTTTAAAAAAAAAAAGGCACAAATAAATGGAATGGTAGCTGAATAATGGCTAACATGGTAAAATTGCCAGCAGAAGTGTCATAGAGCTTCTTGCTGTTAGATACTTAGTATCAAGCACAGAATACTCACCTGTACATCTGTAATGTAAAAAAAAACTTCAGGGAAACTGTTCCTGTAGCAACCTTATATAAATATACTTGGTACGGGGTGATCTGACTAATACTTGTGTCTGGAAAAGGTGCTGCTATACCTTTTATTCACAAGTCTCAGGTGATTTTGAAATATTCATTTGCAAAAAAGACTCCAACAGACACAACAGAAGTGTGATACAACTCAGTACAAGAGAAAGCACTTAGATATTTAGTTAGCAAAGACATTCTGCAACTTAGTAAAAGATTCAAGAGGTAACCTCTGAAGGGGCAGGTAGCTAGGAAAATTCACTGCTATACATTGAGGATCCTTTGGCCTTGTTGTCCTTAATCTGTAGTTAAGGAAGGGTAATAGTTGTGCTGTGGTTTTGTACCAGTCTAGCTTAGGTGATTCAACACAGAACTCTTCAATGTCCCCTTGCACCACTAAATGTCTTTTTTTTTCTCTTCTACTAACCCTTAATGGGAAGAATAGAACACTGAATACTGTAGAATTTCATCTTGTGCTTACTGAATAAATAGCAAGAGGGTATTATCTGAATTTGTCTGATTGGGCAAAACTTTTCTGTATCCCTAGGTACTTAGCACCTCTCTTAATTCAGAACAACTTTAGCAGATTTACTTTAGAGTCAGACCTACTAACAAATACATCACTGGAACTGATAAACAATTCCTCAAAGGCTAAAATCATTCGTCTTGGATACTAACAAACCAGTGTATTTCTGTTTTTTACTGCCTAGTACAGAAGGAGTTGAAATTAGTACCTAAATAGCTTTGTGAATCCCTAGGAAAAAGTCTCTAACTCAAATTATTCAGACTTGGCATTTTCTTCCAAACTGGTGATATAACCATTTCCTGGAACATAAACTTTCAACACAAACAGAACAAAAAATTTATCTAATCCAGATGTCCTTTGTAGAAGGAAAAATAAACCTTAAAACAGTTTCACAATCTGGAATCAACTACATATTTTATGAAGAAGCCTAGAAGCCTTGGTGTTTGATCTGGGACGACATGCCTGAAACCATTCAGTTCTTGCTTTCAAAAGTATGTTATGCAGTTAAGGCACACAGGCAGTGTATTTCTAGAAGTGCTTTTTTCTTTCTCTCTTTACTTTCAAACATAACCTAAGATGGGCTATGTTACTCTACATGAAGACAGTGACTAATTTATTGACTACGTCAAATCTAAAAATGTCAACAAATACCCAGTTGTATGCAGACCAACAGTCCGTTCCCCAAGTAGAAAATAACAAAGCTTAAAAAAAACCTGTCGGTAACATCTTGAAATGTATTTTGGTTGTATTTGCTCGCAAGAGATTGCTTGTGCTTTGTCATTTTCTGTTTCTTTTGCACTAGCAAAACACAACCTAAGAGGTTTAGTAATTTAATAAAATCTCCCTTTGGGTGTTGGTATTAACTCAAACTAGCATTTAGCTTTATTAAAAGCCTTTGAATATTGAACTAAAATATAAATTATGTCATACATGATGTTTTTTTATTTTGTAGGAGGTAAAATTTAGAGGGCAATACATAGAGATGGTTCATAGACCCCTTTATTAGGAGCTGGGAGGGTTATCAGCCCAGAATCATTTCCTGTCCTATGACAGGGATGAAACAAAGCCAGGAGTATGTCACAGCACACAAGCCAACACAGCCAACTGTTGTGCATGTTGGGGTTTCTTTAACTTACCACCTTTAGGTGTATTCCATCAAGTACTGAATTACATATATGCTTAGCATGTAAACTGTCCTGTGATTCACACACTTAAAAATAAGAAAGAACTTCAAATTAAAGACATATCACTCCACCAATCATCAGAAAAGGAAAAGCCTTTCACAGGATCTCCAAAAGTCTGAGGGCTGAGCAGACTGATTCTGTAAAATGTCCTTAAGCTCAATACCAAAAGGCCCTTTTTTTTTTCATTTCCTTCAACAGGGGACCAGACAGCATGTTTTCAGAAAAGAACTGTAGGTCTGTTAACTTGATGCACAGTCTGAATTATGCCAACAAGTTTGAAAGGAAAACTATGTGCTGATCAATTTGGAGGGATTACAACAGAAGTACAGCAAATCTTAACCACCTTTTTCTTACAGGCCTCCTTCCACAGCAACATCTATAGCAATTGCTGGAGAATCAGAGTCTTTGCATGAAGACAGGAAAGGTGGAGAAAACTTAAAAGTAGCACATCTGGGTATAGCAGGTATAGAATAATGCTCTTAATTTTTCAGTGCTTTATAAATGGCCTCATAGTTTCAAGGAGATGTACAAAATACTTCAAATCTGAAAGCGAACGCTGACAGTTGGCCCACAGAGGAACCTTCTTACATGGCTTGTGAGTTTCTACTTCAAACACAGATGAAGTTTTTAAGCAGGTTAGCTTTTCAGACAGAAAACATCAGGCACAACATTCTACTATGATACTGGAGAAAGTATGGTCATCTCTTTAAATTGACACTAGACAAATCTACAACTACATTTCATACAAATCTTTCTAACCCAATGGTACTCTCTGTTTTGCTCAGATACATATTATGATTTTTATTTTTTAAAGAATGTCTATTCATTAACATACATGGTATTTTTGCAGCACTTCTATCTCCAAAAGGTTTGCAGAAAATCAGTGTCAAGTCTCTAATTCCTCTGGGAAATATGACTTTTGATTTTAATCAAGATTACAGGCAAAGTAGCAACAAAGCTGGCTTTAGGAACACTGTCTGACTTGCATATGTTGCAGATGTCTCATCAAAGAGTGCCTCAGTCCCAGATGAACTTGGTGCATGTGGACATTCCAGAACATCAAGCTATGCAAGTCAGCAATCAAAACTGTCAGGTAGCTGTTCACAATTTTGTTATGAGTTGTTGGGGATTATTTTTCTTTCACAGGCTTAGAAAGGAGAAAATAAGTTGACTTTATGTTTTAAGAAAGGTTTGGGTTGAAAGCTTTTTCCTATGAGTTTCAGGTGTTGCGAGGGTAACATTTTTTCCCTCTTAAAATTACACTGGATTATCTCTTCAGATGCAAGACAGCTTTTTGCCTTCGCTACCTCCAATTAACATACCTGAATGAGATTTTTGCCTCTTCCATAAGTAAAAAAATGGAGACTTAGCTCTAAAAGCTGAAGGGGATGGTATTTGTCATTCTATTTGTTATGATATAAACAGGAATTACTTAGAACAAAAAGAAAATGGCATGTGGTAGAATACAAAACAGTTGTCTAGTTGATGTAAGCACATAGATTCATAAGGCTTTTTGAAGTCCCTTTGTAAGAAAAAATACAAATTCTGCTTTCGGGATGGACCTGGCCTGTCAAGAACATACCTAACCCCTCTCCCCTGCATTTTCCCAACAGGATATAGCACATGTCACTCTAGATCATCCAGTCTGTCTGAACTCTGCCACAGGAGAAACACCTCAGTGGGGAGTACCTCAGTGGGAAGTACCTCAACAGGAACTGGAAGTATTCTAGAGCCATGTGAAGAGACTGAGCCAAAAGTAACTGAAGCTGATAGTGACACATCTACTGAAGATGCACCATCGGAAAAACAGTGCAGGTACACTTAATCTGAAAGCCTTATCTAGCACAAGTAAATTACTTTATCATGTCTAAGAGCTCTACATATATTTATTTTTGCAGACATCCTGTAAAGCAAGACTCTGTGGAGTCACAGCTGAAAAGGGTTGATGCTACCAGAGTTGATGCTGATGATATAGTTGAAAAAATACTCCAGAGTCAAGACTTCAGTTTAGACTCAAGTGCAGAAGGTATGGAGATCAATAAGGAAGCTTAGGGAAAACTGATGTACATTATAGACCTTAGGAAAACCCACTCTCTTCACAGTCCCTGTTGTTTGTATTCATAAAGACTGCGCACATGGATTGCTACATTTTCTGCTTCATCTTGTCTACCAGAAATTGAAAATACCCTCACGTGACTTAGGGAGCTTTCCCAGATCATTACTTTAAGCCTAAAAGAGCAGGTGCAAATCTATGACAAAGCTAGTTCCACCAGCCTACACCATGTAGGAGTTGGTTCTTCATTACTTAAAGTATTTGCATCTGAAAGTATCAGCTACAGAACTGGTAGATTTAAAATTATTTAGATTTAGCTAGGGCAACATTAAAGAAAGCTAACATATTTTAATTCATTTGCCTTTTAGAAGAAGGTTTAAGACTATTTGTGGGCCCTGGTGGAAGCACTTCTTTTGGAAGCCACCATCTACCTAATAGGTATGTAGCCTGAACAACTAATCCATAGGCAATACTAAATAAAAATGCATCTTATACAACAATTATTCTGTATCTACGTTCTTGATCTTTGTATCTTTCTATTCTGTATCATTTAAAAGCACCAAAAGACCTAGATTGTCACTTTTTAAAATAGGACACATAGATTAGTTCCAAAACAGAACTGATGTGTCAGCCATAAGAACTGTAACTTTCAGAGCTTCTGAAGAGTGTCAATTCCAAGGTTTTCAGATGCAGGTAATGTTTCAGTACGGACACAGGAAACAGACACCAGTTTCAAACATGAGCTCTACAGCCTTACTACGTTACCCTCGAGTAGGAAGAAAATTTAAAGTGTTTTGGACATCTACCTTTACAGCATCAAACTCTTACATCTTCCTCGTAACAAGCGTAATTTTCTTCAGTTTAGTTTTTCCTCACAAATCCTGTTTCCATTTGTTACATTTCTTTGAATGGTTTGTTCATCTTTCAACTATTTGCAGCCCTAAACTCTTTCTTTTGATAATCTGCTTCAGATTATCTTGTAGTTTAGAACCAGAGACATTTTTTTCTTCTTTAAACCCTCTTCAAATACCCTGATATGTGACTTGACCTGAATGTGTTAATCTTCAGATGAGAAAGCATGAAAACCAGGCAAGAATATGCTCTAATACTGTGTTTCTGCAGTCCAGTGTTTTCAGCTCAAGAAATTAGAATATCCTCAGTATTTCAGTAATTACTATGAACTTAGGTATAAAGGCAGCTGATAATACATTGAAAGTCATAAAATAATTGCATTTTGTATGTGCACGCAATAGTGATGGTTAAAAGATGATTCATTGGCTTGTCTGCAAACTGGGCACACCAATGTCTGTCTAGGATCACAGAACACACTCCTGTAGCATAGAGAGATCTGTCCTAATGCAGTTGCCAGAACAGTCCAGCCACCATACTCATTTAAGGCAGAGCTTGCCCTATTAATTTTTTACATAGTACTGCAATTTGCTGTGGAAAACCACCCAGTATGGGCTGTCATATGGGAGGTGAGAGAGTTTAGTTTACAATTCAGAGTGAACAAAAGACTGAAGATGTTTTTCTTGTATTTTAATGTAAGATGATGATCACTTTCTGGATAAATGTTGATTGATCTTTTTATGGATAAATGTATATAAAGAATATTAGCTGCATATGATATAGCTGTGGGGAGGGGTACCCTATAAGAAATTCTAGTGAAGTCCAGCAGTAACTTCTTGTTCAGTTGAGCGGCATCATTCAGTAACATTAAGTTTTCGTTCATTTTGACTGTAGTACAACAAAATCTCTTTAATGCATTAAAGTGTAGGTGACTCCACGGCATGGTAATAATGATGAATGTTTTCTACCCTTAACATTTAGCTGGTTTGATATTTGCTGTTTGGGTGGAGAGGTTGTGTTGGGGTTGCGTTGAGAGGGCTGTTGGTTGGTTGGGTTGTTTAAACAATACACTTGCTGATACGTGATACTTGCTTTTCAGCTTCCATTTAAATTGACATTGAACTAACTTTTTTCAAACTTTCAGAGTAGGATCTGGAGCATACGAGCAGGTGGTGATAAAACGCTAAACTGGAATGTCAAACAAGGAAAACCTGGAGCTCTGGTGTTGATACTTCTGGTATTGTTTGCTCTGTTGCAAGAGCTGAGAAAGACAAAATGAACTCAATGTGATCTTTTTCTGAAAAGCAATGGAATGCCTCTTGCTCATAGAGCATCATCTTCTGTGGTATGAAGGCAACGTTTAGCTATGCGTACCTTGTGAGAGCACTTGGACGGTTTCTGTAAGCTCTGTCTGATGTTAGTGGAATTACTTAATTTCTGTGAAACATCTGTGGAAGCATGATGAAACAAGTCCCATTTCAATATTTTATATAAGAGATCACTTGTGGTGATGGACTTTGTTCATAATGTCTTTTCTAAAAAAACTTCTCAAAGTTGGTTGTAAAAGAACCTGAAAAAAAGTAATTACTCCATTGGATCCTACATGCCATTATAGTTTTACAGAAGTTAATTCCTCATATTGAGTCAGTTTTTATCAGGTCAAAGTTACGGCCTTCAAAAAAAAAAAGGCCAGCTATGTTTTAACATAACCAAAACCTTCTCTTAAGAGTACTGAGCACAACTTCATTGTAAGGTTCAACAGAAGAGGTGAATGTCACATACATTTAAAACAAACCCCCAAAACTACATAGATCTAAACCAGCCACTAATCAGTTGTGCTAACTGTAAATTAAGTCTACTGGTTTAAATGCATCAAATGTGACTTTTTTTTGTTCAAGTGATGAAAAAAGTGGGATTATACACCAAAACACTAAGGCACAGTAGTGTATTATCAAGAAAGCTGCCTTGATCGTTAAATCTGGAGTTCAGCAGCTGCTCCCACAGAAACTCACTTTGATAATGCATGAACATTGAGATTCAATGGGGTGGTACTGTTTACAAACCTAGTCAGTAGTTTACTACCACTTAATGTTTTTTAGTGTAGTTTAATCCTTCACAGTCAGTGCTTTGCTTGTGTTTTGAATGTGCCTTGCGGGATTGGGGGTGTACAGGGAGATTAAACAATTTACTAAGGAATTTAAGCTTTAAAACTAGGTAAATATCTATACTATTATTAATATAACTTGTTAAGAGAAGCACTTTATTGTAGACATACCTGCACACTGAAAAAGTCTTGGTGTGCAACAGCTTTGTTGAACACTTCTTTTGCTATCTGTCCACTGTTACATTAGGTCAATGTACTGTATTTAAATTTGCACAAGTAGTGATTTGCCTGACAGGCAAGAAAGAGCTCTTTAAATTTTCATTGATAATATAAAAGAATCCATTTTTAAAGGGATGTATTAGGTAACAAATAGGTGTCATTATTGTAAACTGAAAATGACCTAATTTTTTTTTACATTTAGTGGTACTGTTTATCAGTTAAGGCCTGGAATAAGCAAAAATAGTGGGGCCACTTTTGAAAGCTCAGAATGCTTCAGATTTTGCTCAGAGTGATGTTTGACACCTTTTTATTGATGTAAAAGTAAGCCATATTTAGTAGGTTAAATTAGGAAAAGCAGACTTGGTTTTCCAGAAATCCATAGCAGAACTATTAAATTTTTATTTGTATTTTTAAGGAAATTTCAGATTTTAAAGCTAGAATACTGTTATTGAATATGATGAATATGAGCTATTTCTCAGTTTTGGTACTTGCATACTTTTATTTCTACTGTTAATTATAATCTCTTGGAAGTGTCTAATTAGGTAAAAGAATTAATACAAAGATTCTATTTTAGCTGCTCTTAATAGAAGTGTGTGGTATTATCAGTTTCTGTTCTCCACAGGAATTTTAAACAGAAACTACTCAACTGCTGGCATACAACTCTCTCTCAGAACATTATAGTCTCCTTTCTTGTTAAATAACTAATTCATACCAAAAGAATCTCATTGCAAGCAGAAGATGCCAGAAATTTGAATACTTGCTTTCAGTACTCTTTAACACTGCTATACTTGTTGACACATCTATTAAAACCAGTAGTAGTTAAATGGTAGTTTACTTACATGTACTAGGAAAACTATATGTAGTTTGAGGAAAACAGACTTTTAAAAACACTGTACAGCAACTTATGCAATTCTCAAGGCAATTTCCATAGCCCATTACATTTTATGTTAAACAACACAGCTAATTATCATAGATTAGATAATTTGTTTCCTAGAAACAGTATTTTCTTGCCTGAGCAGATCTTTTAAATAGTAAGAAGTTGACACAGAAATCCAGCTTTTCAGAAAACTGTATCCTAATAATTTATTCTTCTGACTTGACTTACAACTCTTCATGAAGTGATTATCTAATTGTACATCATTTAAGTGGAACGTAACCTTCACATTTAGGTGTTGTGTTTTCCTTTTTGTAAACTGTGTTATATGAATACTGGAGACTTCCATGTTGTAAACTGTTTGGGATGTGCTGGTGGATTATGGAATTTTTAAACTGTATTTAAATACAAATCTCTCAGACATTCAATAAACTTATGTCTTCAACTTGGAATAAGTACCTAAACAATTGTCTCTTTTTTTTAATGCAAAAAATGACAAAATTAACTGGCAGTTTGAATCCATTTCAGTTTCTCTTCCAGTTAAGGACTTCTTTTCTAAAAGCTTTAATTTTTTCTGCTTCTGTCTTTTCACACAGTTTCAGTGCCATCTATATTATCAGGAAAATGTGTCATTCAGATCCCATTCTTTTTCTAATGTAGAAGGAAAATTTTTAATTTATAACACTGATCACAGTTATTCTGTTCAACTATTCTGACCAAAACCAAACAACAGTTATCCACCATGTTTCCCTTATATTCAGGATACTGCACTGTTTTCTTGATGGTGGTTTTTGGAGGCGTTTTTTTGCTTGTGTTGTGGGGTTTTGTTCTTGTTAAATTTTTTCCATCTACTCTATTTGGATTTTACAGTTTTGAACAACAGCTGCACACAAAAACACAAAAAATGTTTCAGGTACACCAGAGCCAGGTTAGCATTCACAATTACAGCAGTTCTTTAAATTTTTAATTTTTTTTCAAAAACAGAGGAAAGATACCAGTTTCCTATTTCAATTCAACTGGAACAACATTTGGTTTTCATCGAGACTATGTACTCATCTTGAAAAAGGCATCTATAAATTTTATAGAAATTAAGAAAAAAACTTGCCCTAAACCTATGTCTGACTCCCGTTATTCAGCACAACACAGGAGATGATAAAACAAACTCTATCCTTGAAGCTAACAAGTGACTACCAAAAACAATCTAGTAATGATAGCTACAATAAGGCAATAGAAAGCAAACAGAAATACTTCATTTTCTTCATGAGAACTAATTATTTCCTTTTAGCCCCTGATACTCTACTTGAAACTCCTATGAGTGACTGTTACCTTTGTCAGAAGCACTCATCTGCACTCAGTGAGAAGTGCTGACAGATAAATACCCCTGGTGGAAGGTTAGAAAAGATTGTGTGGTCTAGTTAGCATACAGAACCTACCATTTGACAGCTTCTAAAAAACCCACTTCCGTTACTTTACCTGAGCTTTGTATGAGAAATCTGTGATCTAATTCTCTTCATTTTCATGTTCAATATTGAACATGATAGCAGAACCATCACTGCTCAGTGTGACCTTGCCAGCAATAAGCTTGCATAACTTCTCAAAGGTACCACAAAGTCGATTCACTTTGGGAAAAGAAAAGATTGTTGCAAGGGGTATGTAAACCTCATTTCCACTGACAAATGGTTCCATGTTTTTTTCAACAACCAGTTTTCCAAGATAGTCTGAAAAACAGTCCATTGAAGGTTGGAATTTGGATTTTCTCTCAGGATCATCACCATACTCCTCATGTTTTGACATTAAACGGTGCTTAATGATTTGGGCTGTGAAAATAACTTCACCGATCACTGCATTCTGCAAGTACTTCTCATCTTTAAGACTTGGGTACACTGCTTTGAAGACCTTTACAATATACAAGAATACATAAAATATTTATCACTATCACAAGCTCAGATTTTAACATTTGCTGTCCAAAAAAGCTTCTAAAATGTGAATATAGTTTTTTATTCAATCTTGTGTTGCTTATTAAACATTTTTACTTAACAGAAAAACTAGGCAATATGAGCTGGCTTTCTGTATTACAACTACACTGGCAGGTAACGGAACTTAAAAAAACACCCAAAACCCAACAGGCTATACCTGCAAGCTACACTTGTAGATCAGGCAAGGTAAAGCCCTGCACTTCTTTACTTCTTTATAATAATTCTCTTACTTCTCACATTACTCATTATGAGGTTCTGGGGACAGTTCCATAGTGATGGAGATTCTAAACTACTTCTGAACTGTCATCTGGAAACCAAAACTATAGCATGTCATTTATTGTTTTCAGAGTAAAACATTAAATACACTCTCACAGCTGTAGGGAATGCTAAAAGTAAATTGTGACATCACAATCTGTGAACTTGTGTGTTCTACACTGAGCTATACTCCAAAGCAATTAAGGAAATTAAGCAGGCAATCTCATTCCCACCCGTTTACTAGAAAGTGTTTATACCAACACGCTACCAGTGAAGTTCCACTGCCTATAATTATTTCTTACTTTCCAAATTACATCTTGAAATGTGTTAGCTAACAAAAATTTGATAAGAAACACACATTAACACTCTTTTTTTAAACTCAAAGGATACCCATGTCAAAACTGTCTCCAAAATGACCCTGTAACAGGAGATAATGAAAGCAATTTCTAGGTACATGTCCTAGATGTATTTCCAAGTTTTCTGAGCATTAAAGAGCACTTCATGATTCTATTAATGGCAGTAGATGACAGGTGACATTTCACGTGCATAGAAACTTCAAATACAGAAATGTTTTTATAGCTTGGAAACCATAAAAGATAACACCATAACACCACTTTATGTTTTAGTTCAGGTCACAAGTCATTTGAAGATACTTATATATTTTTACACAAAGAACTGAAATATTAAGAGTATGTTCACTGAAACAAATAATTTAAGGCCTCATAAATTTGAAAAAAACCCCAACAGTATATTTATTTTTGCATTATTACTTCATGTCAACTCTGAAAAAAGTTTGATTTATACCACATGGCATTTAGTTAGAAATGCTTTTTATTTTTTATGTATCTGAAAAATCTGTATCATTGCCAACAGCCACATAATAAATAAAATTAATGACTAGAGGAAAAATAGCTGGCAGAAAGGAAAAATTTCATTCTAAGGATAGGAGTATCTTAAGATAAGAACGGTTATCCATATTGTTATTTGGCAGATACCCTGACAGTTTAAGACCTTTGTACAACTGGAAACACAAAGAATGAGACTCTTTCTGGTGACAACTGGAGCTAGGACTGGATAGTAGCTGTAGTCCATGGTAACAACACCTCACAGGCAGTCACAGACAACTTTACTCTTTAGTCATACCTCTAAAGGAAAAAAATCATACTTACTGTTTCGTAAACAGCTTCAGTGGGTTTCTCAGACTGAACAGATGCACCAGTTTGAGGATATTTTCTTATAAACACGCCTATTTGGGTACAAAATCCAGCCTTCTCCATTCCTGTTGGTGGGTGCCCTACACCAGTAAACTCCACTGAGTAATCATAGCATCTAGCAGTCTCTAGAGCCCTAAGAAAGACAAATTATTCTGATTATCTGAAATATTCATCTTTCCATGTGATAACAATGCATTCTTAAGGAGAAGCAAGACTCTAAGGCTGCGAAGGCTTGAACATAATTTCTCTAACAATACTCCCATGCCTGAAGATAAGCACTGTCAAAGCTTGTTGTATCAGAGCTGCAAGATGCCTACCATAGTCTGAATCATTTAGTAGCAGTAATTTAGCCATCTAAACATTACTGTTTCTTCTAAAATATGTGCACAGAATGTTAATGCTCACAGTTGCTTAGTCACCAGCTGGGAAGTCAGCTAAAATCTACCAGTTTTCAAGAACAAAATCATTTGAGAAGAACCCATAAAAAATACACACACCCCTAAACCACAAGACACCAGTTAATAGAGAAAGTGTGGTTTGTTGTAAATATATGAAGACTAAAATCTACCTAATCAAGGTTACAACAGTGGACATAATATCTAAATGAAAATTATCTTGTAGTACATCAGCCAGTGTAAACAAAGGGTTGGGGCAGGGAACCAAAACTGCACTACCTACCTGCACCATTCTCCATGAAAAAGGAGAACATTAAATTAACATCTCCTATATTTTAGAGAGTATTGTAATATTTGCATTTCACAACACAAAGGCTTTCTCATGTTTACAGCTCAAACCACCCCCACCCCCATTTCTTCAGTGATAACAATATTTTTAATTCACATCTAACTAAAAGCAAAATCTAAATAAACTTGAAGTTATAGAAATTGTCACTAAGGTATTCTAAGGTAGCTAGTAACAGGCAGGTTTTAGTATCATTATGTAGGGGGAAATATATGCTTCCTGCTTTGCAGGGGAAAAAAAATCACTGGATACTTTAAAATGTATGGCAGAAACAACATAGTTTAAGGGGCAAAACTTCCAAGACAGATACACAAGAGTTGGCTGTTGAGGTACAGCATTCTTTACTGTACCATATATTTTCTTCCACAACTGCTTTACAGTTGAATGTTATCACAGCATCCCACTCCCTCTTTATTTTATTTTTATTACATTACTGATATTAAGGGTAAGATAGATCTCATGTAATCCTCTGTCACGTGCATATGATTTGCATGAAATCCTTCATTGTGCCATGATCCATTAAACTATCCTTACCTGTGTTCAACATGCCCCACTGCTGTGGTTATTTGATAAATCTGCTTGCATACTCTGAGTGCTTTGATTGCACACCATACATAGCAAGCACATTTCTTGGATATTATGAAGAATTTCTATAGCAGGGTATTATGCAAAAAGGTTAATTGATACCTTACACTTCAACTGCGTTAATTGTAAAAAAAATATATAAAAAGTAAGTAAATGTTTTAAATCTTTTTTGCAGAGCAGTTACAGTAAAAGCCAACTTAACCACCACCATAAAACACAAAACCCACAGAATATGCTTAACTACTCTCAAGAGTAAAGAAACCACCAAATCAGGAGGTGACACTTCACTGACAGCAAACCACATAAGTGAACCATTCTGAAAATTCATAGCCACTCATTTCTCACACTACTGGGCACCCAGAGCTGTCAGCATATGATGTTCAGTACCTTACCAGCTTTGAAATTGTGCTTGGTTCCACTCAAATTTGTGGTCTGGATGCCTGTATAACATCACTCCTGGAAGCAAAGGGTTAAATTCAGAATTTGGAGTACTGATCACAACTATGCTTGGAGCCATGAAACCAAACACCACTTCAGGAAACTTCTTCAGCTCTGGTTCTTCCAGGTGTTCTATTCTGAAAAGAGTAAGTTGATGTCTGTGTTTAAAAACTACTGTAATCTTAACAAGCAGTCAAAAAAACCCCAAACCTGTATCTGTAACTTGTAATTTTACACCTAGCTCAGCAATATGAGCACTGGCACTGTGGCCAACTGGCAGCACAGAGGTTTTTGTCTCAGCAAATCTCCCCTTGTGTTTTGTACTTTTTCATCAGTATCCTCTTCCCACCATAAGCACTACTTGAATTGCTAAGTATGGATAATTTAAACACAAGTTAGAAGATGCCACTCTCCTACTTTCTACTTTTCTAATTCTACTCTTCTGCTTGAAAGGTTTGATCAAGCCTGTTTGGAGCATGACCAAAACTCCAAACTGAACTCTAAGGGACTTAAAAAACTGTTTTGTATTGTCCTAATACTCACAGTTCAATACATGTCACCAAGTCAAAACCAAGCATGCAAGGATCTTTATGGGCAACTGAACCATGATGCAAGGTAACAGTTAGGGATCTTTCAGATGGTTGCAAATAATCAAGAGGAAGAGGAGACAATGTATGCCTACAAAAGTATTAAAAATATGATGTTAAAGAAAGGACTTTAAGAGAAGATAAATTTTGCATGTAAATAAACTAGCTAACGGCCTGCATAGATACTTTTTAAGTCTCAAAAAGGTTAACTACTTTACATGGATATAAAAACCAGTATGCAATACAAACACCTTTGTAACTACCTACAATAGGACAGAAAGAGCAGAAGTTAATCCAGAAACCGTCCTTCGCGTTTACAAAAATTTCCATTGTACTCTCAAGTCACTTGGAAAGCCACTTATAAATTCTGATAATAGTTCAATTCCAGACACAAAGTAAGTCTGGTTTAGACAAGCTTTGCAGGGTTTCGGGGGAGTTTTAGACAAGCATATTACCTATTTTTTTCCAAGTAAAATGCACTGAGAAACCAAAGTACCTGTGCAAATTTCATTCTGAAATACTGTACTAGACAAAACACACAATAAATATTAAATATAAAAGGTTACTTCTCTTCATTCTTGAAAAGAGCAAGAGATGACATCAGCATCTAGAGCCTACAGATCCACTGAAATTGTATAAATCTGCTTTCAAGAAACCTATGTTCATCCATCAGACCAATGCTTCAAGGGTCACATAAACCTCTCATTTTAGAGGCTTCTAAACCAGACACCACACACTGAACTAACCTTCCTATTTCAAAATGATAAATAAGAACAAGTCCCCACAATTGTGACCAAAAGTTACATGTACATTTCAAAGACCAAAACTGGTCTTTCTGAAGACAACAGTGTCAATATAGCGTAAGGAGATATTCCTAACACCATGCATTAGTGCCTTTATTTCTCAGTGTTATTTCTCAGATGTCCACATCCTGAGGGCCTCTTCATGACCCAGACCTTTGGCTACATTAGGTGATGTTACAGGCATCTGCAGCCCAGGAGTCCCCAGGCACATATTCAATGAGAGCTCTTCATTTTCCAAGCTGCTATTTCTGCAGTTACTCCAATTCTGAAAGCCTCTACAAGAAATGCTGCAACATGCCATTTACATTTGGTTTGCATGGCAAGGCAGTCGGGCCTATAGGTGAGGCTTCTCCGAGGGGGAGCCCGTGCTGGAGCACGTTCCCAGCAGGAACCTCTGGAGAAAGGAGCCCACACTGGAGCAGCTTGGCTGGCAGGACTTGTGACCCAGTGGGGTACCCACGCTGGAGCAGCCTGCTCCTGAAGAACTGCACCCTGTGGAAAGGAACCCAGGCTGGAGCAGTTAATGAAGAGCTGCAGCCCATGGGAAGGACTCATGCTGGAGAAGTTCATGGAAGACTGGGTCCCCCACAGGATGGACCACATGCTGGAGCAGAGGAATGACTTCTCTCCCTCAGGAGGAAGCAGCAGCAGAAATAACATGTAATGAACTGACTGTAATCCCCATTCCTCATCTCTCTGCAACACTGCAGGAGAGGAGGTAGAGAATAGGCAATAAAGTTAAACCCATGAAGAAGTGAGGGGTAGTGGGAAGGTGTTTTTAAAATTTGCTTTACTTTCTATCCTCCTACTCTGATCTTGATAATAAATTCAACTAATTTCCCCAAGTCAAGCCTGGTTTGCTCATGATGGTAACTGGTGAATGACCTCTCCCTGTCCTTTAACTCATGAACCTTTTGTTACATTTTCTCTCCCTGTCCAGCTAAGGAAGGGAGTGATAGAGCAGCTTTTGGTGAGCTCTGGGCCTCCAGCCAAGGTCAACCCACCGCACCATAGGTCAAGACAAACACAAACCTCAAAACAATCAAAGAGCTTACATTTTCTCTTTCATTACATTTGCACAGATATCTAGCCCAGCTAACACTTCAATGCAACTGCAGAATTTCAGCATCCGGAGAAGACTGCAATCAGCACATCCTAAATCTGCCACCTGTAAATTAGATATTAAACAATGTATAAATGCTATGTATTTGTAAGTAATTTCAGAGACTTTCATAAAATTAAAATTCCATACTTATGTCAAAATAACTTTTCAGTGATAAAGCATTTCACAGTCATAACTAAAATTTACAGCTGCAAGCAAGCAGGATAGATGCAGATTTGAGAATTCCTTTTAAAAAATGTATATGAAGATCCCACAAGATTTTTAAAAATAATTAACCTTTTGTTACTACAGCTATAAACAAGTACATGTAGGACATCCCACTGACTGGAGAATGTCTTCCACATGAGTAACAGTAAGGTATGATTTTAAGTATCAAAGCTGCAGCAATTTTCACATTCACCACTGCGTTTCACTGCACTATTCTCCCTCCAAAACACTGAGAACAGGCTTACCAGCAGCCAAGCTAGCAAAGAATCTGCATAAAACAAGTTTACAGGCTCAGTCTAATGTTTAAGTGGGGAACTCTGGGGATAGTCAGACCATGAAGTCAAATAATAGATATTCTTTCCTGTAAGCTAAAAAGATAGTTGAGTATGTAAACAAACTCCCACTATTCCTTCTCAGGCTCAGTCAAGGTTGAAGCACTCTGCTGTACTCCATGTGAAAATCCTGAGTTGTTTCTATCCATCTTATCTACCCTCTGTGTAAACAGAAAGTTCACCCTCCCACCCCTTCCACATCCTAAATCAGAAAAATTCAAACCTTTAAAGACAGATGCAACATTGGTGAATACATTCTACTTGAAAGCCGATTACAGTGCCACGACCTCATAGACTGGATTAGATTTTTATAGCTACTAGAAGTATGATTACATAAGTAATGCAGGTGCATCAGTTTATTGCATGCCCCCTAAGATATTAACATCAGTTTAAGGGTTAAACACTGCAGACTTGAGAAGATCTTTTGAGGAAGGAAGTGGGGAGGACACATTAGAAGAGAGAAAACACTACAGAACGTCACTCAAATAATTTAACTTTTCACAGTGAGCAGTGAAACAACATTTCTGGTATTTTGGGGGGACACATGGCAACACAGGTGGAGGGCCACAAGACCTTAAGAAAGTGGAGATGAGTTAGCCTCACATAATCCCACACTCCCAGTGTCACTTCTCATCTGAGATTATGCACGCAAATGATGAGGTAAACCTGATAGGCTACATGGAACTACCAGCTCTGGAAAGCAAAACTCAACTATGAGGAAAGCAGCTTGAACCAAATTCCACAGCATTAAATTAAAACCAGAATGCCCACTACTTTAAAAAACAGTCTAAGGCATTTCTCTTGTTTAAATATTCTTCTCTTCCCATCAAGTAACATTAATTTTTATGCACCCCTGAAAAACAACATATCACGAGGTGTCTGCTAAGGCCATTCAGTTTTAACAGCTCCTCCACTACCGTGGTAACTAGGTCAACAGGTTATTTACGTGTTTTGTCTTCCTGAGATACCAAGTGTCAACTTACTTTCAAGTTTATAACCTAAAGAGACAAAACATACCAACCTTCTTAGGCTTGTATTTCTCCACTAAATCTTTAACAAACTGGTGGCGTTGTTTGTACAAAGGAGGCTTAAACTTAATAATTTGTGTAAACTCTTCTTGAAAGTTCTTATCCATAGTATTTTGGTAACGCTAAAATAAAAAGTTAACTCCTATTTTCTGAAGCACTTCATAACACATCCAGTTACGGAGTTTGCTGTTTTTAGTGGTGCTTGAGTCCCAGTCAAAGCAGGGGAGACCTGATCTCAGTTCTATTCAAAGAAAGACAGAAATATCGGGATTAGCACGATTATACTGTTCTTTCCACATATAATTATGTAAACAACCTTACATAAACAACTATAAATCATATACAAATCTAAAAAAGCAAATTTCATAATCTGTCACTCTCCATCCAGCACACCTGGACAGAGACTACAACCAAACACTACAATCAGAGCAGCTGGGCCAAGTCTGCACACAACTTTCTTGCTCTACAATGTCCTTCACACATAAATAAACACACGCATTTGTGTATACATACGCACAAAAGCCGGCTCGGTGCTCAGGCCAGTCCCCCGCCGCCCCAGGAGCTAAGCGGGCCTGCTGGGCTCCCCCCAGCAGTGCCCGCCTGAGGGGCCACCCGCGGCACCCAGCGCCTGACCCCGCGGCTCCCGAGCCCCCCGACAGCCACTGCCTCCCGACCCAGCCACGCCTGCCCCTTCCCGAGCCTGCCCCGCGCTTCCCCCTCCACCTTCTCTCCCACGCTCAGCTCCCGCCTCGAACAAGCGGCCGCCCCCACAGGGGTGCGACACCTCCGGGGAGCGCCGGGAGCTTTTATTGACAGCCCTCGGTGCGGGAGGATGTTCCCTAAAGCGCTTTTGTGCGAGACAATAAATCAGCGTCAGCGACCGTTCCAGGGCCCACCTGTTGTACTGACCTCTACCCGTGACAGCCTCCCTCAGTGTAATTAAAAGGTGATTGGCGGCGGCGAGCGGTGTCCCTTTTTTACACTAAACCCCCAAAAATCTCGCCACTCCTCACGCTACTCTCTTGCTGGGCTGCTGTGTCTAAAACCGTGTTTGTTACGCCCCAGAGGGGAAACACTCTATTGTGCTGGTTGGGATATGCAGTGAACTAGTCCTGTTTGGGGGAGTGAGGTAGAGAGCACAAAAATCCAAAATCGATGTCTTTTGCAGGGTTTCATTAAGTCTTTTCCACACCGGGCCATATTTGTCTCTCAAAGAGCAGGCAGCTGCATGGCTGCACGGTGAAAGCAGAAAGGAAAGCGTGCCTCTAAATGTCCAATTTCTTCTGTTAATAGCATGTAAAGGGTTTGCTTGTCACAGGGCAGGGCTGTTACTAATAAAGATAGTGTATAGTGTAGGCCTGGGACGTAGAAGGAGGCAGGACTGGTGGCGGTGAGGATAAAGATTTGTTAGATTAAATTATACCATTAGTCAATGCCCTTTATGATTTCAGAACATACTAGAAATGTATATGCCAACTCTTGGCTAACATTTTAAGTTTCATGGCCTAGACAGAGCACAGGTAGCTCAGAGCAGGTCAGCTGTGCTGTTCACCCAATAGCTAGGACAGGGAATCGATGTAGGTGTGCTTGCAAACTGGCAATCCAAGTGGTTCTTTCAGATATCTCAAGTTATTTCAACAGGTCCATGATGTTTTGTTTGAACATCTTTGGTTTTCAGGATTTGGAATACAATAGCAGTTACCTTTTCTTTGTATTCATTTTGGTTTATGAGTAGTAGAAGTAGGGAGCTGTCTGTACAACTTTACAATTGTTTTTCTTCTGTTAGAACAGCACATCACCAAAACCAGTATGTGCAAGTTTGGCAGCCTGAGAGTTGCTATTTCAATCAGTTGGGATTATAAATGGGCAATTTGTAATATTAGCAATCTTTACTTGTAGAGAAAATTTACTTTGAAGTATATTTAACATCTCCTCAATTATTTTGGTAGGATTTCTCCCCATTAAGATTTACAGACCTGCATAACCCAGTCTGGTCAGTACCTATGTTTGTACAGGAAATAATTCCCATTAAATATCTCTGACTAGTCTTAGTAATTTGATTTTTACTTTTTAAATTAAGTTGCTTTTTAGAAAAGAAAATGCACTGTAATTGAAATAAGGGCATGAATACCTTGTGCAAGAAAAAAAGACAGGTTGAATGCTCTTTTTTTTTATATCTTAGTTACTCTTTTTGGCTGTTGAGTAATTGTTTAACCCTGAACTATCACTTAGTACCTGTGTCCAACTAGATAATTCTATAAACTCTGCGCAGTGGTTTTTTACCTCAGAGAGATATACTAAAGTTTATTAATAGAAGTCTTTCACTTACTGGCTTACAATGCTATGGATTCTGGTATCCCGTGAAATTCTCCTTACAATTCAGTATAATGGATTCTGAAGAACAAAAAAAAGTACAGAGAAGAACAACAGTAAAGTTTACAGTAAAATTCAATTCATAACACATTGTAAATTCACACAATGTCCTAACAGTTCATAAGAATTCGCCCTGAAATGTACCACTGTAAGTGAAACCCTCAGAATTATCAGCTGCTATAATTCTCCACTATGAACAATATAATCACAGAGATATCTTTTTTGATTGTTCCATATTAGGTGATGACATTGGATCGGAGAGCCAATCTTTGGAAGACTGGCAACATGAAAGAGATGGTGAGCACTGTTCGCAGTTTTAAGCTGGACAATCTGCTTTGACTCCAGGGTGTCTGACCTCCTTGCTTAAAAAAGTATTGAAAAATTCTTCTGATTTTTCCCCATTAAATCAAATACATTTTAAAAATTATTTTCTCACTGAAAAAAAAATTCTTCGATTTAGTCTAGTTCTGGTTAAAGTTTTGGGGGTTTTGTTGTTGTTGTTGTTGTTTTCTTTTCCTTTATGCAGTGGTACATCTACTTAACAGTCTCAAGGCATCACAGGATAATTTATGTTGGAAGAGACCTTTAGACGTTACCTAGTGCACCCCCTACTTAAAGGAGGTCTAAATCAATGAGGTTACTTGGAAACTTCAGTTCGAATGTAATTTTCACATTACAGTCTATAATTTCAAACCGAATATTCAAATTGTGTTAGTTCAATGTGCCACAAATTAAGCAGGTTTTCTTTAGAAAAGCCTGTTACTTTTGTACCATACACAGAGCAACAAATGATTTGACTATACTGGAATAAAAGCACCTCACTGTATAAAGTCATGAATCAAGAAATCTTAAACTGCTGACACTTAATTCTTTCAGTAACTGGGATGAGAAAGGCAAATGTATGCAATTCCAGTACTTTCCCCATAAAGTTGCTGTGCATATAATAAAATCTGATAGCAAAAGAAACCTAATGCAGCACTGCTGCCAGGAGACACTAGTCCATATTGGTATTTGACAGAAATATACATACAGCGATACTGCTTAATCTATAATTCAAGAGCTAACCACCAGTCCTTTCAGCCCAAATTCAGAGGATGTTTAGTAACTGAAGTACTCGTATTTTTTCTCCTCTGCTTCAGGTAACACTTGGTCCGCTTGAAAAAATTCAGAATTCATATGTTTGAATGAAAAATGAAGCTGCTTTTACACGTAATTCACCGTCCTCTTACTCTTTTATAATTATGTATAGATTCTGGCAGTTTGCAAGTGAAAATCACCTCATTTTGAGGTTCTTGGATTTGGTTCTTGGTTTGGTTTTGTTTTTCTTTTTGTCTGTACTCTATATAAAAACCAGCTGGGATGGCTGAGGGAAGAAAATCTAATTGGGAGCAAATGGATTTGTAGGTTGAAACTATATGAGAGGTTTCAGCATCACCACCAAAGAGTGAAAGAAGTATAAAAACATTATCTTATAGAGAGTAAAAAATACTGAGGTTTGGAACATACTGGCTAAGTATTCCAACAGGAAAAAGTAAATGCATGAAAACACAATTTGGGTAATATAAACTGTACCAGAAGTATGGGCTGTCTTGAAGTGGTTGTACAATATAAATTAAGGACGTGCTCTAAATAACAAATAACAAAACCACTCACATTCAAAGAAAAGTTACTACTCCAGCTAACTGCCTCCAGATCACTGTTATAAGATCACTGTTATAAAGACACTTTCTTAGAATTAGTTTTTGTGTTTAGTTCTCTGATTTGATATGAGATTGTTAAATGGGTATTTACTGCTTCAATATGGTAGAGCCATGTAAGTAATGAAGATTTTGTGAACGTCTTTGGAAATCATCCAAGATGGGAAGAGGAGGCCAAAAGAAGACTGGTGGTTATTTCTAGAAAAGAGGAGTGAAAAGCCTCGATAGCAGAATAGGCAGCTTAGAGAAACCGTTAACTGCCAGGGCCCTGATAAGAACACTTTTCTACTACAGTACAAGCTCTAAGGTACTTGAAGGGCCAGGGTAATGAAAATAAACTGTTTCTCAAGGTTTCAATGTGTAATGAAGAGTGAAGGTATTTTAATGTTACTTCCTCTTTTCTAAATTAAAAATCTAGCATAGCTTTAGCATGTAGGGATGCTATTCCCATGGATGATTTCATACCAACTGCTCCCTGTACCTGTTTCCCTGGTGCGCTGAGCAACGAGGAGCCCTTCTCTGTGTGTACAGCTGAACATACTTTGCCACATTATGCTCAGCTTGCAGTCATTTCACTGGACTTCCAGTTTATTTTTGCACAGTCATTTGATGTTAAGAATATTTTGGCAATTCTTCTCAATCATGCATTCAGTCTCCCTTTTGTACTTTAGGTTTAAAGACTGACACCAGAGCATGTAACTAGTTGTATTGTGTTTGGGGTCTTTTTGCTTTTGCACAAAACCAGAGGATTTTCTCTATTCTGTTAGCAATTATATGTAGACAGTGATTCTCTCTTAGCTGTTTAACCTAATTCTGCTTGTTCCAAGTCTGTATGTAGTATTATGACTTTCAGAAACAGCTGTTGAGCTGGAATTGAGCAGCAGCAGACAGTTGCTGTTTGCTGGGTGCCCGACAGGGTTCCCAGAAGCTGCTCAGCCAGGTCCTGGCCAGAGGAGTGGGCCTCGTACCCAGCCTTAGTGTCAAGTGAACAGGCTGGGCCGTGCCCCGGCCGTCATTGCCCTCCTGGACTCCTGCACACTAAATGTGTCCAACATTTCTTCCTTTCCCCTTCCCCAGCAGGGAAGCTGTGGATGCCCCATCCCTTCAAGGCCAAGTTGGATGGTGGTCAGAACAGCCTGGTCCAGTGGAAGGTGTCCCTGGCAATGGCAAGGGGTGTTGGAACTAGATGGTCTTCCAGGTCCCCCTCCAACCCAAGTCATTCTATGACTTCTTTGCTTCTCCACTGCTGTGGAAGCAGAAGCGACCTGCACCAGCTGTGCCGTGGCCTCATTACCAACGACAAGGGACCGAACGGACCAGCTTCCAACTTTGCTAAATCGGTGGCTCAATCTACTGAACTCCGTGTGACGGTGCCAGCAGCTGTCCCACTTCGGGCCACAAAGTCCCCTCACTCTCCCTGGCGGTGATGTCCCGCCTGCCGGGCCCGCGGGCTGCCGTGAGGCGAGGCAGGGGCGGGCGGAGCCGCGGGCCACAGCCGGGATGTCAGCGGGAGGAGCGGCGGGGAGGGGCCGCGGGAAGGGTCCGGAACACCCCCGCCCTTTCCCCGCCGCTCCCCGCGGGCCGGTGACGCGGCCCCGGAAGGCGCCGCCGTCACTTCCCCGGCCGCCATCTTGTCGGGGCTGAGGCAGCGCCCGCCGGCCCCGCTCCGTGTGCGCGGCCCGCCTGCCCCGAGCGCCGACCCGCCATGGCCAACAACAGCCCCGCGGTGGCGAACTGCCAGGGGCAGCAGGCGGCCCAGCACCCGCCCGGCGCCGTCCCGCCCGTGCAGCAGCCGCTGCAGAGCGGGGGCCCCAAGCCGGCGGCCTCGGGCAAGCAGGGCAACGTGCTGCCGCTGTGGGGCAACGAAAAGACCATGAACCTGAACCCTATGATCCTCACCAACATCCTCTCGTCGCCCTACTTCAAGGTGCAGCTCTACGAGCTCAAGACCTACCACGAAGTGGTGGACGAGATCTATTTCAAGGTGAGCCCGCGGGCCGCGCTGGCGCCGGGCCCGGTGTGGTTGCGGCCCGCGCCTTTTCGCCCCTTATCTTGCGGTGAGGGATGGGAGTAAATATCGGTTGTGTGTTGCTTAGCTGGGGGAATCCAAGGCTCTGCCTTCTCTGCCTCACCAAACAGGCGTGTTCCGCGTCGGATTTGGAATTGCGGAGCTGTAAATTAGGTTTGAAGAGGGCAGCGTGAGCCGGGGCGGTGGGGGCGAAATGGCCGTCTAAGGGCTGCGCCTTCAGCCGGAGAGAGCGGGGAGGGCGCAGATCTGCTGCGGCTGCCAGAGACCAGCTCTCTCCGCAGCACGGAGTCGCCAGCACGCCTTGTAACCACACAGAAGGGATGGTGGTGACCGTAGGTGTCTGCGTGTGGCTTTCATTCTCAGTTCAGGTTAGGATTCCCTCTTCCATAACTGTAGCTTACAACTTAACGAGTTCCCTTTAGTGCTTCTCTTGGCGTTAGGTAGGTTGTGCTGGGGAGATGAATGATCTATACCAGGGCACCCATGTCTCGGTTCTTGTTTTGTTAGCAGGATTGAATCAGTTTTGCACCGAGGCTTCCATCAAGCCACTCTCCCAGGTAGAGGTATGCATAATTGATGCTAATCAACGCAGCCACTTTCTTTGTTCTGATAACGAGACCAAACTTTAGATAATTCGAGCTTAGATAATTCAGTTAGTCAACTGTGCTTTGGTCGTTATTGGCATTTTTTTTCAGGTGAATTCATTTTGCTCGATAATGTCATCGTGTCAGCTGGTGGGTTTCAGTATGTTTGAAGTAAATTTTAAAAAAAAGCAAAGGCAGCCTTTTTGTTTCATTTATCCAAGCCAAATCAAGTTACTTAAGGCACTATAATTGTGGAAAATAACTCCGCCACGGTATTTTCAGATTTTCGGCAGTTTGAGCTTACTTATGCTACTGTTTTTCCACTTAATGATAGCTTTTCTCTGCCTGTGCTCTGTCATTTGGAGCTGATTCTTTATTTCTCCTGATACTTAGTGTAACATATATTGTCGACAGCATTTTGCCAGTTAATTTACTACTTGCTGCATGTGTGAGAGACTTATGACTATCTGAATGGAAAGTGGCAGAGTTTACTTATGCAATTGATTTTTAGAGCTGAAAAAATTATAAAAGAAACGTATTTTCAGAAAATTTGAGATCTTACTCTGTTTTTAAAGTGAACTCCTTCAGATGCACTAAAAACTATTTGATGTGATTTGTCATCTTTGTGCTGGTAGAGCTCAGCAGCAGTAGGTCAAATAGTTAATTTGTTTGTCTTACTGTTTCATTCCAAAAGTGGTTTTGTCTTCAAATTTGCAAGAATTTTGATATGCCATTAAAAATCTGCATATTGATCTGATTTGTTTACTGAACTTGACAGTTACTGACTCAAAACTGCATGCTAAATAAAGAGAAAACTCAACCCCTCACTCATGAGTAATGGCTGTGAGGGAGAAGATAACCTCATGCTACACTGCATCATTGATATTAAGGTTTTAATTCTCTTCGTGTTTTAAGATTCCTGAATAATTGCTGTGGGGGTTTTTTGTTAGGTTGTTTTTTTTTTTTTTTT
>VZTE01006207.1:1274498-1334264 GCA_013397775.1 Eulacestoma nigropectus
TTTTTTTTTTTTTTTTGGAATGAGCCTGATACCCATCGTAGCAGCTGTATTTTCAAGGGTATTTGTCTTTCTTTGAGAAACAAGTGGCTCTTCTAGAAAATTTTAGAGTGCTGGGTGCTGGATTATCAGGAAGGGTGATTGTAAGTCACACAGGCAGCTAGTGATAAGGACCATCTTTGAAGATGTGGACTGTGTCCAGATATTTGAATTAATTAGCTTGTCATTCTGGGCTCCTGTTCCAGTTCTGTATCTACAAAGTGCAGGAACTTCCTCTTTCTCTATCCCTGACCCTAACACCATGTGCATGTTGTCAACTTCATTTCATTTGTGTATTTCCAACAAGTTAAGCATACGCAGTAGTCTTTGTGGGATCAAAAACTTGAAATATGCCTTTTTGAAATGAATATTGTTTACAGGGTTTTGTTCTTTCTTTGTTTTAATTGATACCTGCCAAAACCAGCAAGTTGAAGACTAGCATTTGTAATAGTGTTATACTCGATCCTTTGACTAAGAAATACTTTTCATTTCTTGTGAGAAGCAATACTATATGACCAGAAGGATATGCAGTATTATTTATGTAGTATTTGTGAACTTCTCATGGTAATAGGACAGGAAGTCATAGTGGATTTTGAATTCTACAGAATTGGCATCTCTCATATTTCCTGTTTGGCAAAGACAGCAACTGTAAAAAACCCAAACAAACAGTTCAGCAACTTCTGCTTTTAGCGTGTCTCTGATTTCATGTGATTGTGTACATAATTGGTTTTATTTCATATATTGTTAAAGACTCTTAATTTGTGAAGTACTGTATAGCATGAACTCTTACTCCCAATCCAGTGTAGCACCATTGTATCCTTTTTTGTCTTTCACGTATATTTTAAGTTGATATGTTTAGGAAATATACTTGCTTCTTTGAATTTCAGAATTTCAAATGTAGTATGGGCAGTTATGTGGTTCTGAGCTTGTTTATGACTGTTATTGTCAAGTTTTAGGAATGGTGTTGATTAACTGTGTTTGTGCACTCATCCCTAAATGTATCTCACAAGATTTGACTTGAGCAAATTTTACTTGTTCGTACTTAGGAATCATTTTATCTAAGAACATCACTGCAGTCTAAAAGAAGAAACATTGACTTTATGTTAAAATACTACCCTTGATACACATTTTTCTTTTGTCCTAATAGTAAGTGATAAAGAAAATAAATCTCTAGCTAAATTCACTTCAGAAATGAGACTTAGGAATATGAGTGTATATTTTGATTTCTGTAGCTGTCATCAGCAGTTATCACTAAACTCGTAGTGAGATGGTTTAAATAAAGGCAGTTGTTTAATCACCCAAGGAAACAATAGTGATGGGGTTTAGTCGTAAAGTATTTGAAAGTACGTGGAGTATAGAATAAGTATGGATGTTTCCTTTGCGGTTATGGGATTTGTTTTAAATTTCATTCAAGATTTTGGCTGTAATTTCTTAATGTGGTAATTAAAAAAGCCAAGTGCTTTGCTTTAATGACAAAGCAGACTTGATCTTTAATTTGCTAGAAGACAGTCTTTTAAGATTGGTTTAGGATATCCATTGTTAAATCAGGCTTGTATAGGCACCTAAACATTATGGAGATTGTAATTGTAATTTTTGTTTCTTTCCTCCCATCCCCCACCTCACCCTTTCAGGTTACGCATGTTGAACCATGGGAAAAGGGCAGCAGAAAAACAGCAGGCCAGACAGGGATGTGTGGAGGGGTAAGTAGAAGTACGTGCCTTCTTAAATTTTTCTGTCTGGTAAATAACTTTCCCAAGCATAGATAAAATGTGCTTGTATGTTGGCTCAGTATGTAGATATGAAATATTTATTACAAAGAGTAGATACATTCTTCTTGCTTCCAAAGCTGTGGATGTAAGTAGTGTTACTTTTTCCACGTAGCTTTGTTTGTAGATTGAGATTTTATCCTGTGTTAGTTCTCATATTCTTTTGTAGGTTTGGGATAATGTCTTTATGACTTCCTGCATCCTCACCTAACTTTCTGCTTTTGAAAGGTGCGTGGTGTTGGAACTGGAGGAATTGTGTCTACTGCCTTTTGTCTGCTCTACAAATTATTTACACTGAAGCTCACTCGTAAGCAAGTGATGGGCCTTATCACTCATACAGACTCCCCATATATTAGGGCTCTTGGATTTATGTATATTAGGTAAGTATCAATATCATCAACTAATGACTGATCTGATATGCAGAAATCTGTATTAAAATTTTACATTGTTCTTGTGCTTACAGGTACACACAGCCACCTACAGATCTATGGGACTGGTTTGAATCCTTTCTTGATGATGAAGAGGTATGTCGGCGAGGGTAATAATTTGTTTTCTTTTGTTTCTTTTCACGTTACTACTTTAGGTTTAAACATTTCTTGATAGGGTGTTCTGTAGTTTGAGTGTTACAATGGTATGTTCTTGTTTACATTATGTACATTAGGAAGCAGGTTTGAGCTGGGACCTGGGTTATTTCTCTTAGCTTTCAGAGATCTAACAGATTTTTTCATTGGTAAAGATTTTACTGTGTCAGATTTACAAAGCCATGTGAAACAAGTATACTGAATCAGAATGCAGACAGCAGGCTGTGTGAATGTGTCTTCTCTGTGTTTTTTAAAATCGTAGTTACTTTTAGGTAAGGTGTAGTAAGTCATGAGAGTGCTAAATTTGTATTATCTATTTATTACTGGGATGGGGGAATTGATGCTTGCATAAAAGAGTAGGAACTATATGGTAGAAACCAACATTCACCTTGGAAAATACTGCCAAAAATCTCTATGGTTATTATTCATGTCCTGGAATATCTAAACCTAGGATTTCTTCAGAGGAGAAGCAAAAAGCCTGATTACTGCATAAGATGGCATTATTTCTGGAACCTTAATGTCTTTGTTAATGGGGCAGATAAAGAGATGTGCGTTGCTAAGTGAAGAAATTCAGTAAAGAGGCTACATTATTATGCAGTCAGATAGGAGAATACCTTTAGTATCCTAGTCCTGATTTCACTGTTTGGAGAAACAGTAGGGAGCTGGTGGGTGAGGTTTTTTGGGCTATGAAGTTGAATACACAGTCTGCTACATAATGCTGCAATTTGTATTTATTGAGCAGGTTTTAAATTACATCCGAAATTTAAGAATAGAACAGGAAGGATCACTTGCCATCTTCACTTTGACAGTAGGATCTATTTGAAGAAATTTCAAATGTTGTAGTTGAAAATGATGTCCAATACTGGTATTAAAAATAGTGTTAATTATACCTGTATCTGACTGCAATGCAGTGTATTTATTTTAAACAGCTTCTTTCATGCTAAGTGTGAAAAACACTGTGCAAAGGAAACAGCTGGTAATTTCAGGTAAACCCATGCTATAGCAGATTTGTAACAAAAATGAACCCAAATTTGACTCTTGCTTGAATCACTGTAATGTCCTTCTCCCCCAGGTGGGGTTAGCTAATATGAACTCTCCTCTGTAACATTGGACTGTAATTTATGAGAAGGATTGGGGTGGCTTCATTCTCAGGGTCCCACAAAGTCAATTCCAAGGACAGTAAAGCAGTCACAAGTACAATGCATTATGCAGGTCTTAACTGGCTCATTATTCAAAACACATTTTTTAGTTTATACATTTCAGTTCTTGCAGATACTGGTTATCAAGATGTGTTTATTTCTTGTTGTTAAAAAGCTCCCAATTTATTTTTGGAATTAGTGTTTCTTTCCCAGCTGCTGTCAGTAGCTTTGTGTTATGTAGAAAAACTGCTTGGGGCTGCTTAAGTTTCTTACCAGTCCTGGTCAAGCTCAATAGGATGAAGCAAATTTTTCTATATGGAACTATTTAAACCTACAGGATTTTTTTTTCCCTCCAGTTCTTAAATATGTGGAAGCAGTTCATCTTTTGTCATGCTGCTGTGAAAACCTTCCCAGGATACAGAGTTACTTTTCAAAATGCTTCTTATGTTTATTTTGTTTAACTGTACGTACTCTCCAGGTGCTACGTTTAACTCCTCTTTTTCTTCTTTAGATCTCTGCAGCGATTATATTTGGAAAAACTGTATATCTGAACACTTAAATGTGTGTGAGTGCAAGCAGTTTTACGTTCAGATTTTCTCTTCCTGTTTAGATAACAAATCTCACTTTCCTTGTGTGCTTGCACTATAGGTTTGGGACTGACAATAGCTGACTAACATGTCCTGAGCTGTGAGAGGGCATAGCAAGAAGGCCTTCATGCGGTAATGACCCTTTTCAGAGACAATGGTCATCATGGATTATGCGTTTCCAATTATTTGTTCATTTATTTATTTTTTTACATATTTCTAAATTAGAAACCTCACTGCTTCATGGCAGTTGGTTTGCTATTGCTTCCAATTCTGTTAGGATGCCATTTTGTACTAGAGGTTTTTCTATGATCATTTTTAGATAGGCAATGATGTAGTTCATAAATGATTTAGGCCACAGGGTTGGGTATGATGGTACACAGTTGTACATCCACAAAATGGAGTATTAAATGTAGTTTCAGAGGACTTCTCAACTTTGTGGCATTTAAATACAATGCAAGATCATACCATATAACCAGACTGTGTAAGGGGATTTTGCGTTAATCTCTTCATCGACAGTCCCTTACCATCCAGATGGCTGCAGGATTAGTATGTGCCTGCATGCATATATATTAAGTCCCATTCCCTGTCTGTAACATTCTGCCAAATCCAAAGGGTGCAGAGTGTGAATTTTTCTAAGGAAATGTATTAGAATATGAGACAAGTAAACTTTCATAATCATGAGACTTCAATAGGACAGTAATGTAGCAGCATTTTTTTTTTTTTTTTAATCAGTAAAGAGTATTTTTGACCATCAGGATATTTTTTGCTTGTATTTTGCAGGACCTGGATGTGAAGGCAGGTGGGGGCTGCGTTATGACCATAGGGGAGATGCTTCGTTCCTTCCTTACTAAGCTTGAATGGTTTTCCACGTTGTTTCCAAGAATTCCTGTTCCAGTCCAGAAAGCCATTGACCAGCAAATTAAAAGCAGACCTAGAAAAATCAAGAAAGATGGCAAGGAGGGGATGGAAGAAATAGACCGGCATGCAGAACGTAGACGTTCAAGGTCATATAACCATTATTTTTAAAATGAATGTTAAAAGTTTAATATTGAACTACTTACTACCAGCAACATGTTGTCTTCTCACTGAGATAGGTTTTAAGGAAACAGTTTATGGATGCTAGTGGATTAAAATAATCAGATGATATTTGGTATTCAAGATTAAATACAGGCTGTGTATATAAAGTATAAATTGGAAAGGAAAGAGGGTCTCTTAACTTGAAGGAGGTGTTTCACATAGAATATCTTCTATTTTAAAAGGTCTCCTAGACCAAGATCGATCAGTCCCAGGAGGTCTCCCAGAAGATCCAGAAGCAGAAGTCACCATCGGGAAGGCCATGGATCATCTAGTTTTGATAGAGAACTAGAAAGAGAAAGAGAACGGCAGAGATTAGAACGCGAAGCAAAGGAGAGAGAAAAAGAAAGGCGGAGATCTCGAAGTACTGATCGCTCACTAGAACGGAGGCGAAGCAGAAGCAGAGACAGATACAGAAGCCGGAGTCGAAGTCGTGACAGGAAAGGAGATAGAAGAGACAGGGATAGGGAGCGAGAGAAAGAAAATGAACGAAGTCGGAAAAAAGAGAGAGATTATGATAAGGAAAGAGGTAGTGAGAGGGAAAAAGATCGCTCTAGAGAAAGGTCAAAAGAAAGGAAAAGTAAGGGTGACACAGAGGAGAGAAGACACAAGGATGACAAAGATGAGAAGAAACACCGCGATGACAAGAGGGATTCCAAAAAAGAGAGAAAGCATAGTAGAAGTCGAAGCCGAGAAAGAAAGCATAGGAGTAGGAGCCGAAGCAGGAACACAGGTAAGCGCAGCAGAAGCAGGAGCAAAGAAAAATCAAGTAAACATAAAAATGAAAATAAGGAGAAGTCAAATAAACGAAGTAGAAGTAGAAGCAGAGGAAGAACAGATAGTGTTGAGAAGTCCAGAAAACGAGATCAGAGTCCTAGCAAAGAAAAATCTAGGAAGCGTAGCAGAAGCAAAGAACGTTCCCACAAACATGATCACAGTGATAGCAAGGACCATTCTGACAAACATGATCGTCGAAGGAGCCAAAGTACAGAACAAGAGAGCCAAGAAAAGCAACAGAAGAACAAAGATGAGACTGTGTGAATTCTTTCAGAAGTGGATCACATTGAATCCTATAAATGTTTGATTAAATCCTGCTTATTTTTTCTTAAAGTTGAGATTGTGCAGTAGTTGATGAGCACTCTTCTCCAACCTCCCTCTAGGCTGCAGATTGTCATTTCCTATTTTGGGTAGGGAAGTGCCTTTGTAAACCCATTCAATGCATTGACGGTTTCAAACCATTTGTTTAGTTTAATTTGTAATGCAGAGATTGTTCTTGCATTTTTATTGTTCAGATGTTTCTGAAATGTACAGTCTGTACATATGTCCTGAAAATGTTTTAATTCCTTTGGCATGGTTGCCATGTTGGTTAAATTTGTATGAGGCAATAAACTGCCACTAATTATACTTTCCTTTTGTAGACGTGGAATTATGGTTTGTATCCTGAAGTTAGCATGGCTGTGCTTTCCATAATAGTATGGCTTTTAGGGATGGATCTGGAATGTGTATTATAGCTGAGATATTTATGTGCGTACAATGTATATTGAGGGCTGCAGATTTAGAACTAACATTTATGTCCACTGTACCTGCTGTTTTGTCCAAAGCTTTTAAAATGTATTATGTTGATCACCAGTGGTGTTAAATTGAGTGGACTTTGAGAGACAGTGGTTTTGATGCAAGGATTTAGATTATGTTGGGGCTTGTTTAGTAATTCTGTAGAAAGGCTACCTCAAGCGGACACTGTAAAGGTTGACGGATGAGTACCGTAGCCATCTATGCATTTTATTTGTTTGAAAAAAATCCATGTAAGCTTCCTTTTTTTTTTTTAAACACAATTTATCCATTTGTGGTCCTTTAATGTTTTTAATCAGCAGCTGCACTCTGTCATTTATGATAATCCTGGGCTAATAAAGGCATTTAAGATGGGAAGAGGGAGGTAGGAAGAAGAAAATTACTACAAAGGATTTAAGTTTCAAGCTTCCAAAGCATTTTTATAAGTGTAAACATTTAAAATAAGAATTAACTGATAGCATCCTTTTTTAATTCATATTTTCTACAAATAGTAAAGATCACAGTTTGTGCTGAACATTTCATCTGGCAGATTTTTTTTTTAAACAGGTTGTTAGAAGCAAAAACCAAAATGCATTCTAGAAAAAGATCGTATCATTAAAGTCCAAGTCTATTTGATAGATTATTCTGATGAGTTGTATACTAAGTGAGGAGAACCATCTGGAATAAACTCTCAATTAATTCCTTTGTATTGAGTGTCAGCTTTTGCCTGCACGTTCATTGCCAGTTGAAGAGTGCTTCAGTTCCTCCACATTTTATTTTCAGATAAAGTGACGCTTTGTATGAATAAGGGATTTTATGTAATAAGTAACTTATAACGAAGATGTAGCAAACAAAAGAAATGCAGCAGCCCCAAAATAGGAAGAGCATGAAGTGGGACTCAATCGCGAAGTGACCTGGAGGTAGAAATAAAATACCTGTGCCTTTTTTGTTTCTTTGTGATGCAGGTCATCTAGGCATATTTCATTTTAAACATCGAGGAGAAAACAGCGTTTTGAGTTCTAACAGTATAATTCATTCCATAGAATTCCAAGAAGCAAACTTTTTTTTCTTCCTCCCTGCTGTTCCTGTTTTCTGAGCTGTTACAGTCTTCCCTTTATCACCATGATCCTTAGTAATCAAAATTTTTTGGTACTGAGGTTGTTAAGGTATTGTCTGCTTTTATTTGTGTTACCTGATTTTAAATCAGCTTCAACAAATCAGCTTCAAACTTAAGCTTCAACAAATTCATTCCCTTCCAGCGTTAAACTGAAATACTGAGCTTTCATTTTATATTCGAGAAAAAAAGAAATACCCTGTCTAGTAGATTACTAGAACTATCTCTGCAGTCTGCCAAGGGATTGCATGGATTCTGTCCAAACAGTGAGGACAACTTATCTTGTTTGTGTCTAGAGGGTTTCTTTTGGCCTTGTTTTTAACCTTCAGTTTCTGAAACAAGTACATTCTTGGGCAGAGGCTGCAAAACCAGTGTTTTGTCAGGGAAAATGGATTGGTGATTTCCAGTTGTTCCTTCAGGGCTCCTCCTCCTCTTCTGCCACTGTTTGGCAATACAGTGAAAGAATGGTTTATTTGTAGGAAAAAATAACGGGTATTTGAGAGACAGTCTTTGACCTGAAAGTGGAGAAGCACTGTCTCGATACAACAGAGATGGTGAACATGTTGATACAGCTTGTCAAAGACTGGCCCGTGCCAGTTATCTATTACAAGTGCAGTAATTTGAGGACCATGCTTTTATCTTCCAATAAGCAGTCCTTTTTGACCTTTGGATTTAACATGCTTGATATTAGTACTTGAGTTAGCAGTGTAATGGACAGCACAATATTCACTGCCAACCAAGACCAATGAAAGTTACTTGAACCAAGACACCCGTCTGAAATTTTCCTTGGGATTTACTGTCATACAGCTCTTTGGTTTGTATCCAGGGACTCTTAATTTCTTTTTGTCTTTCTGATGCCATTTTATTTTATGTGCCCTTCCTTAAAGCCGGAAGGAACTGTGCAGGGCTGTGAAAGCAGCTCTGATGAGCAGGGGTAAGCTAGTGGAGGTGCTGGTGCTGCCCACTCTGATGTGGTTGCTGCAGTGCAGTACAGCTGCACTGGACATTCATCTTGGGGGCATTAGAAGAAAATTTCTGCCAATTTGAGTTGGAGGAGCTCTGGTTGCAGAGCTGTTGTTTCACAGTGTGCACTCACTCTTCAGTTCTCAGGGTAAAATGACCATGACTGAAGCACTATGAACCCAAAGTTTCCATTGCGTGCCACGTGTCCATAGTAGCCTGGCTGGGACAGTTACCTTGTGAAGCCTCATCTGTCTTCAAAATTTCCTGTGGCTCCAATGCTGAGTACTGGAATAGTGATGTTTATAGCCTCCTACAGTATACAAGTTCCCCTCTTTGGGGGAACCTGAAGAGATTGGATGAATTCTGCTGGCTATAGTAGATGTTTGAGCCCTTTGCCTCGCTCTGAAGCGCATACGTAGCTTTATGTATGGATGGCCACCAGCTATTAAGCAGGGTAAAAAAGCACTTAAATACCACTTGACGTTTTACAATGAGGTTGTCATTGTATCTCTTTTTTACTCTTCACCAGCAATAGTCAGATGTGGTAGAACACTTCTTAAATCTCAGTAAATGTGGGTCAAATCTGAAATCAGCTGGAGGGTAGATTTTTGCCAGTTCCTTCAGTGGACTGAAAACAACCCAGGTTTTGAGCTATTACTTCTGTGTCAGATACAATTAAAAATAATGTGTATTTTGAATAATATATACAAATTTTTTGTCAAGTGTTCATACTTGTGTAATTCCAACTAATATGTCTTTACTATTATGCATTGAATTTAATTTTATTAAGTAAACATTAATGAAGGCATCTACTGTGAAATAACCTAGGTGGTTTTAATCACCTAATTTGTTAGCCCAAGTGATTTCACTGGTACTGCTCTGGAAGCATGCATTTTAGCATATCAATATGCTGTCTACTTCCAAGTCTTCAACAGAAATTTTCTTGGTTCTCAAGTCTTCTTTCAAGAGGTTTGTGGGGCTGGGTTGCCTGGGCTTTTTGGTAGGACTTTTGGTGTTTCATTGGTTGGTTGAGAATTTTATTGCTTGGGGGTTTTTTGCTTCATGTAAGTAAATAGTATAGAAACAGCATCTATAAAAACGCTACATCTAATTGTCCTTACCTCTGATCTGAAGTCAGCATGACCCGTAAAAGTGTCTTTACCTCAGTCTGGAGAGAACCTGCAACCAATGCCGACCAAATTTTTTAATCAGCTCATCAGTGTTAATTATTAGACAACGTCTAATGCCTGAGTAACAACACCTCGCCGTTAACACACTGCCACAGTAGGTGGTGCGTACCTGGCTCAGTTTCATTGTGTTTCTTTTCCTCTCTGTTTTGCTAATTGTGTTCATCTGCTACCCACTTCTTTAGAGCTGAATCAATGTGGTTTTTTTGAAATCATGACTCCTCTTCGGCTTTTTGCCTTTTTTTTTTCCCAACAGAAATGCAAATAATACATTCTGATACGATTACACCTCTTTTCAGTGACAAAAGTGAGAGGAGCTGATGAAAATAATACTACAGCATTGTTATGGTTGTAGTGTGTAATTGAGATGTTAAGGTCTGTATGCCAGGGAGAATTAAGAGAACATACACCAACAGTTTAGAGTGGCTTAAAGTCCTTTAGAGTTACTATTAGAGCCTGGAATTAGCAGAATTGCTTAGGTGAAAAGTAGTTGTTTGAGGCTTGAATTTGGTTGCAAAAGAAACCGATTGCTTTAGATCTCTGAAAACCCAGTTAAACACACTGTAGTGACAGTGTTTGGCAATGATGTCTGCCAAGAATATTTAAATAGAACCCTCAAGGCAGAAAGCTGTTTAATTTTCTTTTTTATTAAAGGAGAAATAAAACCAACTTTTATTAACTAATGCAGGGCAGTTTTAAATAATGTTTCCTAAAGAAAGACTTGTTTGATCACGACTAAATGCAGATCATGTTCTAAGAAACAGCATATAATTCTTGGGCCATCTACAAGCAACTTACTGAAGCATGAGTTTCCCATGCGATTTTGTCCAAGTGATCTGAAGCATTGGCTGAGATACCCAATACCTCATGTGTTCTCTGAAGAAAGGCAATTTCCAGAATGGATAGTGTATGTTTTTATAAACTGAAAATAGTGTTAAAAACCCTGTTGTCTATGGATACCTTTATACACATCAGCTTCTGAAGGCTATGTTAGATTACCCATGTGTTTGTAGAACCATTGACCTTAAACTTTGCTTTCAAAGTCGGCTGAGAAAGTAACCACTGGAGTATGAGAGAAGGTCCTGCCTGGATTAGGTCTCACATATGGCTAGATGTTCAGCTTCCCTCCTCCCAGTCCTCAAGCAGCTGTGAATGTTGCAGTTAAGAAAAGACGTGTCTTTCCAGCTTCAGGCGAAAAAAGACTGAAAAGAACATTTAGGGAGAACGGTATTATGAACAACCTTAATATCCAGGATAGCAGTAGGTGAGCAGCAGCAAAAAGGAGATCAGCCTTAAGGGGAAAAAGTCAGCAGTGATTTCTTGCCATCCCTCTGAGACAGGAGCAGAAAATAGTCCAGAACAGCAAGAGAAAGTAAATGAGTGCTGAAGAATATTTCCATCTGTTTGGATTTTAAGGGCTTTTCTGGGGAACTACAGCATAGTGAAGTGAAGGCCTAATGAAGTGAAAGAAGGTTGTTACAAATGGAGAAGAGGACAAATCAGTAGTGATACTAGGAGTAGACAACAAGAGATTTCAGAGGTAAATATGATGGATTTTAATAAACTGTTTATGCTTATGATACACAGGGCTGGTGAAGCATATCCCTCCAATCCCAAAGATTTAATCAGCAGGAAAAGTCTGAATTATACATCCTAATATGAATTGCAATTGTTATAACTTACCTTCTTATCTGAACCAGAATTTTCATCTAGATGTGTTTTGCATTGCTCTTTCCTCTATAAATCACTGTAAAAGAATTTGGAAATTAAGACTATTCCAGTTACGGAAAAGCAGCTGTCTTGAGAAATTTTTGTTTCAGTGGCTGCTTTTGAAGTTGTTTCTAGTGGTTTATGTAGGCAAATAAAGCACAAGACTATCCTGTTGAAACCCCAGAAGAAATAAGGTAGAATAGACTGAGGTAAGCCACTTTTTTTTTGTTTTTACTTTTTCGAAAATAGAAAGCAGAAGTGCCACCTAGCTTCATTTGTAATGGGATATGGCGAGGCTATAAAAGATAAACCTGCCTTTTATTATGTGCTATCAGATGAACAGTAAGTGTTGTGACCATGCACAATATTATGCAGGCCACAATATAGGGGTTTTTTTAATTATACATTATAAGATGGGGGGAGGGGGTGAGACGAACCTGCATAACAGTACCAGAAGCCTTGACTATCAAATGTATATGCTATATGCACCTTATTTGAAGTTAAATGATGCAAAAATACTTTATAAACTTCATTAATTTTAAATGAATGTACTGCTCTTACCCATTCCAACAGAGCTTCCAGAACAAGTGACTGAAATGACATGAAACAGTGGTACAAATGTTAGGTGTCAGGTTGTAAGCTGGAAAACACTGTTAGTCTGCAGTATGTAGTCCATCTATACAACTATGCAATCCCATCAGATAGCAGTAGTTTTATAATGGATTCAATCCATACCCTGGGAAAGGAATCCCAAAGTAATTTCTTCCCCTTTAAACAATTTTTACTTAAAAAATGTGCTTAGGAGTGATTCATTGAAATTACTGATTTAGTTTCTTTATTTTAAAAACTCCATAAAACAAAAAGTGCTCATTTATTTGCTTCTACACTCTAACTACTCCTAACCTCCCAAGTGAAAATTAACTTCTCTGTATTCACCAGGATATGGGTGATCCAGATAAGAGGCACCCGCATAGGTAAGCGTGCCCAGACCCAAAATGCTGCTGTGAAGTTCCCATCACAGATACTGCAAGACTGCACCCATAAAGTTTACTCTGCAGTCAACAAAAGAGCAGGAAAGCTCTATTCCATGCCACCTTTACCTGCATAACTTTGGATTACATTTTAACCATCTAGCATGCATGGACCAAAAAAAAAACAAAAAAAAAAACCAACAAAACCAAAAAACATTCAAAGAAATTTAAATTTTACCTGAATATATTTTTTTAGGACAAAACGTGAGCTTTGGCCTCTTGTCAGTCACTGGAGCTACCACCACAGTGTAGACATCCCCACAAGGGATCTCGGTGATATCACAGTGACTCAGACCCGAGCTGGGGGTACAGCTGAAATTGCCCTTTGAGCCACGTAAATCAGCGTTGTAGTTTATTGTTTCATCAGAAGCTCGCCAGAACACCCTGATGCCATTGTTGCTGAGTCTATAGAGCTTCACTCCAGAAGGGCAGCAAGCACCTAAGAAAGTAAGAAATATTGATAAGCAAATTTTGTGAACTCACAGTGTATTACAAATTTCTAGAGTGCACTTAAAACCACATTACTATGATTACCAGCATTTTAATGAGAAATTATTATTTCATATAAAACAAAATAATTCTTGAACTGAACTAGGGAAAAAAGTTTTATTAGAGTCATATTATGAAGCTGGACTTAATTCAGTTATTGTTTTTACATGTTGGAATATTGTTGCTCTCACCTTACATAAGACCTACCTTAGAATGCTCAGAATCCTTTTGAGGTCTCTAAAATTTAATTATGCCATAGCATAATTTGAATTAAAAAACTGTTTCTGGAGCAATATTATTAGAACTTCTTTACATGGCTAACTGATGGCTGTCATAAGGACAGGTCTTCATTATATGAAAATAATGCGATGTGCATTTATTTCAAGAGGGAACTGCAGGTGTGTTAGCTGTGTATTGAATTTCAGCTGTGCTGTTTTTATGAGAGGAACACCACACAAAGTATGTTGTATATTGAGTGTTTTTCTTCCCAATTGCATTTACAATTTACTTACTGGAAGAATATCCCTGATAGGTGCAGCTGGATGTCAAACCCGTCTCACTAATGGCTCTCAGAGATACTGTGTAGTTGGTGCCACATGTGATGCATCCCAGGAGACAGTAGTTCTGAAGAGTGTGACACTTTGCCTGTCCTTTTGGAGACTCCAGTGTTGTTACATATGTCTGTGCACCCATCGCAACAGACCAGCTGATATTGGTTACTGACTGTGTCACTTGAGTTAGTATCAGGTCATTAGGGCAACAAGGAGCTGAAAGAGAACAAAAAATAGAGAAGTGAATTCTGTTTTGTACCTGGAAAATGGAAGGTATTTTCGGGGGTTATAGATAGACTAGTACGTGATCAAGAGCAAAGGGATGACGAAGTGCATACTTTTCAGGCAAACACCAGCATGCTGAAAAATATTTCAGTCTGCTGGCAAGCCTCTAATTAGGAGAATGTCAATATGAGATCAGTTTGTCTCTAACTGTGGGTTATAACCCTGGAATAATTATAACATGATTGTTCACCAAGACACTAAAAATTACTAAAGATTTTTCATCAGAATATCAGAGTACATCCGTAGTTTAATTAAGCAGGGTCCATCTCTACCCCTCAAGTCATATATCTCAGTCCAGCTCTGTCTCTGTTCAGTCTCTTCCTCTACAATGTAAAATGACTGCAGCCAAACTGCGTGTTAAAAATAGACCCTAGTGTATATTAATCTCTGTACTGGGCCTGGGGATTGTCTGGGTAGGTGGTAGAGGACAAAACCTGTTAGCAAATTAATAGCGGGTATGGTGGATAGGCTGTGCTTTAATCTGTTCTTTACACTGCTTATTTGTTGACATGGACATTACCTCATTGCCTCTCCTGGTAATACTAAATATCAAAATGCTGACAAGGACGTTATGCATTACATTAGTGGTTTATGTTATTACATTTTAGTTAGCTGTGCCAGAAGATAATTGGTTGCACTAAGGCCTCTCAGTCTGAGGCAACTGCCAAGTGATCCTTCCTTGTCACACACACAAAGATACAGACAGGTCTACGAAAAGGACGTCCAGCAACACACTGTACAATGTGCACATATTGTAAATAAAAAAAAGCCAAAACCATAGAGTCATAGAACTATTTTAATATTATGCTGCTAAGTATGTTGAACTATATGCAATTCCCACATACCTGTCTCTAAAGGGACACTGTAGCTTGGTAAGCTCTGTCCTGCTGGTGATCTTGCTACAGCGCTAACAGAGAAAGCAGATCCGCAGGGAAGATCCATTAGGGTACAGGAATTCCCAGTGCTTGTGCAATGCCAAAGTCCAGCCTCTCCTCTGGCAGTGACAACATACATAGCTTCTTCATTGTTAGATTGCCATAGCACACTGATTACAGATAGACCCTCCTTTGAGATATTTTTAATTTCAGGACTGCAGGGAGCTGAAATATTTCATATTAATAGTATTTAAAGAGATTGTTTATGCATACTATGTAAGTTACACATGAAAATTAAATTCCAGTTAGGACTGACAAATTACTTTGTAAAAGTATATGATCCTTACATGCTTTGCTCCTGGTGAGAATTTAGAAATTGTGACAGAACTGACAACGTAAGGATTTTGTGTATAGAGATAAGTTGTAATTCTGATTTTCAAAATACTGGAGGTATCAGAAGCTTTCAATACAAATTCGATATAAGTTCCCTTCTTGTAGTGTATTTTTGAAGACTTTCAGTTTTGGAGTTGTTGGGTTTTTGGGGTTTTTAAAATTTTTATCAGTAAACTCAGTAAAATAGATAAACAGTAACTTAGCACTCCAGTAATGTTTTCTATCCACGAATCACTGTGGTGTCTAATAATGATTTCTTCAGCTAAAGCAAAATGAGTGATCACACTACCTGTTGCCACGTACTGAGGTGCACACGAGCTGTTGATGCCCCGGGCCTCGCTGAAGGAGTACACGGTGATGTTGTAGGGGGTGTTGCACTGCAGAGCCGACAGGGTGCAGGCCGTGGCCGTGTCCTTGCAGAGCACCACACCGCTCCCGCCGGCTGCTCTGGTCTCGTACAGGTCAGCGCCTCGCACAGGAGCCCAGGTGACCCGCACGGTGTCACTTGACATGAACACGGCCCTGAAGTCGATGGGGCAACAAGGAGCTGCGAACAGCAAAGGCAGACAGGGAAACTCGAATGGGCGTGGAAAACTGACGCAAATACGAGCCTTGCTTCGTTTATCTATGTGCTTCATGTCTTCTCCAAAAGTGACCAATACTGTCCATACAGTCTAATGAATCCCAGATTTCCACTCCTTCCAAATCAATAGAGGACATACTAATGTTTAGGTCAGACACAGGAATTATGTATATGCTTGATTTAAAATTTTAAAGCTCTAGAGGTTAAATAACTCTAACAATGTTCTTCTCAATTTCCCATTGAACTGACTATTTTTTTTTCATTTTCCAAGTATGAAGACTCCCCACGAGGAAGTTTAAGACCTTGGTACACCCTTCCTGAAGTAAAACTAAAAAAAAAAAACAAAACAAACCAGACAGGACTAGAGTTCAAATGTTATGCCAGGGCTGTGTGTTATTCGTACGTCCTTGCCTGATGATTGTGAATTGTTAAACTGTTTTCAAGTTTGTATGCATGTTGTTGCACTCGACTATGCAAGTTAAGTTTAATTGCAATGTGAACTGTTTCTTTTTCTCTCCCAGCCTTTGTGTGTTATGCCCAAAACCTCAATAAAAATACAAGTTTAAGTCATTATCTTCCCATAAAAATGTCCAAACAGCTCTACCATAAACACAGTTAAAGGATCCAAATGAATTTGCAGGAATACATGGCTACTTACCAGTAGTGTAATTGAATATATCACCTAAAGGGCTCTGCCCTGCCTTGTTATATGCAAAGACACTAATGAAGTAAGTGAAACCACAGTCCGACTGGAAATGGCATTGAGTATATGATGTCTTGCAGTGCACTTCCAAGCCATCATCACTCTTCACAAAAACCACATAATAATGACCAAAAGTGACGCTAGACCATGATACCAGCAAGTGTCCAGGTTCATCCTCCTCAATTGATATGTTTACTGGTGCACAAGGAACTGAAAAAAAAAAAAATTAAAAAGAAAAAAGAAAAATATTCTCAATATCAAATCTTTTTTTCTTTCTTGAAGTTATACTCCTGGGGAATAAAGGAAAATCAGGGATATACAAAATTATTCTACTAAGCTTGAACAGTTGCTCTGTCTTGATCAAGAAAACAGCAACTTAGCTGCCTTTACAGAGGTTGCTACTTACATTTAGATGACAAGTGGATATGATTTTTACAGAACAAAATAGATGCTACCATCATGTTTTACAGAAACATCTGCTGAAGGAGACCTCTGAACAAAACCAGTGACACCAGGCAATATTTCAAAAGGAACTGGCACAGTGTATGCTCACAAACAGTAGGTTTGGATGATAATTGGAATACTAGCATGAATAGCAGTTGGCATCCAAAAGCCTCTGTATGTGAAAACCCTTTGTATTTTTGTATAAACCTTACTGGCTGTGTCTGAGTTTGCTTAGGTTTCTTTTCTGTTGGCATCCCAAAATGCCACATTAAACTGCAGACTCTGTGGCTTTTGTTTAAATAACATTTATTTTCTTTCTGGTTCAGTAAAGTGTAGCTTGCTGCTATTAGAATGAATAGACGTGATCTAGCTGAAGCTGTGTTGGCTGTGATTACAGCCCACAGCTTAACAGTTGTCTCTTGCATAAAGCTCTCTCATCCTGTTAGATGCACCGCAGAGTTGCTCACATGATTGATCTCCTATCATGAAGAGTCAAAATGAGGCAGGTTACATCAAATAACTAAGTAAATAATGTTGCGTATTTCAAGTAGTGTGTAATAAAAAGAAATAGTTTAGATTTTGATTACATGGGCAGTTCATCTAATAGGTGAGGAAACAACAATCTCTGACATGGCAGTGATGCTGTAGCTGAACTGAGCAAGCTCTTGTCCTGGCAATGGTTGATGGTTTTTAAATTTAGTCTAGTGGTGTTATTTTGGCCAAATATGCTTTTGTTGACCTTCTTTCTAACTAACAACTTGATTTGGCCCAGAACAATTCTAAGCCCAGAGGCAGTCCTTAATGCCATTTGTTCCAATCTATTTGTGACAGACCTGACACAGTACGACAGATCTGTTATTCCTTACATTAATTTTACACTCAGAAAATTGACTTTAGAACATGTACTTCTGGTAAGAGGAAACTCCAGGCTTACTGGTTTGGCCAACAATATATACACCATTGCAAGTTTTTGTCACTGAAATATGAAGAATGTTTAGGCTCTTACCCCTGCAATAGAAAAGTATATGGTATAATTCATGAACAAAGGTCAAAAGCAGAACTAACTATTTGAGAATCACTTGTGAATTGCAATGGACTCATTTACATTTGAAATTAAAGAAGTATATGTTAAAATGCCACAAGCTACATAAGAATTAGTGACACATACTAGTTTTTAAGCTTACTGCATCAGTAGGTTTACTGGATCCAGCATCATTGTATGCTGTGACAGAAACATAATACTCAGAGCTGCACTGGAGGGATGGCACAATGCAGGAGGCAGAAGATGTGTTACACCTCAGTTTCAGGAGTCCACTGGAGACTGTGACGCTGTAAGTTAGAGCTCCTTCTGTTGGCATCCAAGAGACAACGGCTCTTAAAGCACCACTATTGAATGCTACTTTAACATCCACCGGTGCATTAGGACCTGTGGTATATCAATTTGGAACACATAAATATAACTTAGATTATGGCCTACAGGCATGATCTTTTTCATAACTTGCAAACTAAATGATTTTTTTTTTCTGGTGCAGACCCTACCCTCATTCATGTTAAAATGACATTTGAAAAAAGAAATAGTTCTAGTTGCCCACTGCTGAAACTCCCTGCTTATTTGAAAATTTGCTTCTCACAATTACAAAAATCCTCAAAATCAGTCTAAGTTTGCGTAACCCTTATCCAGACCTGTCCTAGGTACAATTTTAGTGACAGTAAATGGTATCTTTGCCTCAATAATATTCACTAAACATAGCCACATCATCTGAGCTTTCATAAACTTTGAGATGGGGCAAAAAGAATATGATCTGAAAATCTACCCAATGTATCTTTGAAAAACATAACACAATCACACATACACTTAAATACTTTCTGGTATATTCCGGCTGTGTTGTTTTTGGAATGCTGACTTGGTTTCAGAAAAGAAAATTTCTTACTTGTTCTTTGATTATATGTGAAATCATCTCCAGGCATCCCATTGGCATTCCAGGCATAAGCCTTGATAGTATAGAGAGTTCCTGGATCTAGATTTGTAAATATCAAGGAGGTATTGGTGGTGTTCTCCTTCAGCATTCTGCCCAAACCATCTGATCTCATGAGTGACACAGAGAATCCAGCTGCCATATGCACAGCTTTCCAGCTCACTGCAATGGAGTCACAGCTCGGAGAATGAACAGACAGAATCGGAGCAGCCAGGACTGTTGAGAAGGAACAAAATTAAGCTTTTGGTTTTTCAGCAGTACGGTTTGAAAGGACCAAATCTGAGATGAATACACAGAAACAACAATCACTAACTCAGAGAGACAAATTCAGTGACAACAAAACTAGGAAAATAAATTAATGCAAGATTGACAGAATAAATTTGGAAAGTGATTTGGTGCATCAATTATTGTATTGCACATTTTGTGAAATGAACAAAAGTTGTACAGAAAGTGTGAAGGGCTGCATGTGTTGAAGAATGAAAATCACCAAGAAGATACTGCATTTCCTGTACTCTAAGTTTCACACTGTCTTACTATTTAATACTTTTGGTTCTTTCCTTTTTCTTCTATTCCTTCAAGTTATGCCTTTTGTTAAAGTAAAATACATATATTCATACAAATTCTAGTAAAACTCCCAACTGAACTTTTAACTTACTGTACCATCATAAAGTAAACCATTAATTCAGACTCTTGTCCTAGTCATTAAGTCAGATGGCTGAATTCTAGTCCTCAAAAACTTAAAGAAGAATGTGATCAGTACAATTTAAAATACAAGATTATAATAATTCAGGACTGGTACATGCATGAATGCTTTATATTATAATAATAATACAGAATTTGAAATAAGATTCTGAAGACCACCTGTTTTTACTTTTCTGAAAGGTGAAGGCTGGCTTTTTCCTCCTGAATTTAGAGATCTGATAGTGATTCTGTACAAGGTGGCAGGTTTCAGTCCAGTCACTGTGCCTGGAGAATTTTTTACTATAGTTTCAAAGAAGGAATCTCCATCTTGTGCAGTCAGCATATAATTGGTAGCCCCAGGTACCGCTCTCCATTCCACTGTGATATTGTTGCTAAGTTTTGAATAAGCTTGTTCAATAACAGGTATATCTGGAGCTAAAATGGAAATAATGATAGAAATACTGAAGTTGGGAAACTCAGCCCTGTGGAACACTGCATGCTCTGAACATTTCACAAAGACAAAGTGTAGGACAAATAGTCTACACTTCCTATGAATGATTAAAAATTAAGTTAAATGGACTTTCAGTGAACATTAACAAAATACACAGTCTTGCGATATTCTAGACCAAATTTTATCTTACAATAAAAATAGTCTAGTACCCTGAAAACACTATTGAAAGATTATTTAACCTAGGTTGCACTGAGAGGTTCTCCTTTGAAACCAATTAACTATATTACTAACTAAAGCAAGATACAAAGCAATGTATACAAAGAAGTGCATGTTCATACAAAGCAGTCTGAAATAGCATGCTGAACCACAGGCATTTCTGTATCAAAGCAACATACAATAATCTAGTTTGGAAGGGATCATGGGAACTCACCTAACTCCTTGTTCAGAGCAGATATACTTAGCTATACAATAACATGACAAATCAAATATTGTAACTAAATGCTTTGGTGTTATGCTCTGCCATTCAGAAAGAGCTCTTCTGTACTGCAGACACAAAACTAACTACACAGAGCATATTTCTTATCCATGAGTAATTCACATTCAGAAATCAGGATTTTCATGCTAAAATCAGCATTTATAAAGCAATTCCACAAGGCTGCAAAACACTAGAAGAGGGAAAAAAGATAAAGTGAAGGTATATCCCACATAAAATTAAGAAAAGGAATGTAGAAGTATTTGGGACAAAGTACGTGCCTTGAGGCAAACTTGTTCATAGCAAGGCAGCTCGTGTGGGATTTGGGAGACCTCAGCAAGTATTATACACAGCTGCTCAGCTAAATGCTAACATCTATGTGCTGTATATTCTCTACTTGAGTGTTAGGCAAGACTTAGACCTGGTTAAGGATTTCCTGCACAGAAATTTTTATGAATCGTTACTAAAGACAATATTTTAAAACAAACTAAAAAAAATATAGCACAGTATTTTGCTCAAAGATTGTGAAAGACCCATCTGCAAATGTTCCATAGGTACAGTCAGACAGAATATCTGGGACCATTTTTACAAATGGGGCAAAAGAAGGTGTCTGACTGTAACTGATAAGACTTGCTTGGGACTAAGAGCAGAGGTTAACGCTTAGTTGAGTAGCTGTGTATAAAATGCAAAACACTGGAAATATTTGTGCATGGGAGATCGTGCTTCTTCTGGTATGGTTTTTATTTTGGTCTTTTTGGTTTGTTTGGGTTGGGGTTTTTTTGAGGGAGTGTGGAGGAGTTTTCTTTTGATGTTTCTTTTGTTTGTTTTTTAAATTATTAAAATATACAACAATTAACTGGGTGCAGATATGAGACAGTGTGAATCCCATTTGTAGTATAGCTATGTAATGAACAGCAGAATTAGTTCGTCTGAGTGTTCTCCCTGGTTCACACTAGTATCAAGGCACAAATCTGAATATTTGTGCAAGTGTCCAACAGAATTGTGACTCCTAAAAATGAGATTTAAAATTTATTAACGTAACTTTTTAAGCCTGAATCAAACATGAAAACAATTTTTGTTTATAAAGCTGCTAGAATTTACCGAATATTTTATTAAAAATGAAAAGAGACCCATTCAAAAATAGGCAGGCAAAACCAAAATACCGTTTTGAAGATTTACCTGTGTTTGCTGAAAATATCTGAAAAGGAAGATGTGACAAAATTAGAAATACAATGTGAAATAGAATATTTTGAAAATTAAAGATCTAAGAATGTTAGTAACAACAACCTAAAATACTATCTTTATTAACACATTTTACTGATATGATGTATTTGCTCAGATTCTTTAAGCATGGAAAGAGTACGCAACCAATGAGATTTGGTATAGGTATGCAGATTGTACTGCTTCTGCATTTTCCCCTCTGAACCTGCCTGTTGATCCCGTTTGCAGTTGTTACACTTTGAAAGGCCCTGGGTCCTAATATATAATTTTATTTTTCGGTCACATGTAAATAGTGCAAAACTGTACCAGTAACTAAATACCAACGTGGAAGTGGATGTCTGATACTGCTCCACCCTAATTTTAGTTTACTTTTCCGAAGAATACAGTATCATCGCTAAAAATAGCTTTACAGCAAGTAAGTTGCACTCACCATTTCTAGGCAGCTGAGAAGCACTCCAACAAACGCTAATGATTTACTTTTTGCACTGCACATCCTGTCAGAACTTCGTTCCAGTTTCACACGGGGGCGAGCTGAGGCCGATGCCCAGCGCTGTTTCCCAGCGCTGCTGTCACTGTAGGCGCACTCCCCGGGGGAGAGGAGGTCGCGCTGGGCTGGCCGCTCCTCCCTGTTGGACCACAGCCGGACAGCGGCCACCAAACCCTGTGTGACACGGGGCCACCACAGCACTCGGCTTCTGGCCGCACGGGCGGTGGGGGTTTCTTCCCTTCTGTTACAGGATGCAGATTCTCTATGGTTTATACGAGACTCATAAAATAATTAAGCCAAATGAAATTTGCTCTTCGGCTCATTGTCTATTGCATTTTTGCCCACTTATAAGGATCTTCTTTTCTGTCGGGCACGATGCCCTCGTCGTACTCCCCTTCGAATGGCACAGCGCCATACAGACTGAGAACTATTTCTCCTCATACCTGAAGTCGTGGAAAGAGAAATTTTCCTCGCATTCATTCGTAACTGTTCCAGCTGCTGGGTTCTCCTTTGCGAACATGACTTTATGTCTTCAAACTGTAATTTCTGACAGACGATTGCAGGCGTCAACAGCCGCTGTCGTTCTGCGACCCGAGAGTGTTTTTCTTGGTGCATTTCATGCATTTCAGCGGGAACCTGGGGGCCATTTTCGTGAGGGAGCCCCGGTTTTCCGCTCGAGGGGACCCGGGACCAGGGCAGGTTTCGCGGAGCCACCCCGGCCAGGCAGTCTCCAGCTCCGCCCTGCTCCCCACACCTTCCCAGCGGCCGCCGCGGGGGTCGGGAGCGGCTCCCGGCGTCCCGGGCTCACCTGCTGATGAGCAGCAGGAGGCTCCTTCCTCAGGGGGCGAGCCCCCGTCACCAGGCACTTCCCCAGTGGGAATTTCGGACCCCATAGCGGCAGAAGAAGAAAACGTGACTCCCCGGGGTCTGGACGCGGCTCGTGAGGGCCTGACCCCGGCCGGCAGGAGCCACCCCGCACGGAATCAGGCAGCGCCCTCCGCCGCCGCCCCTGAAGAGGGAGGAGAAGGCAGCGCTGCCAGGCGGGGCTGGCAGCAAGATGGCGCCGGCGGAGCGGGGGCTGAAGAGTTTCGTGTGGCAGAGTGAGTGACTGTGGGGCTCTTTCCCCGGCCGCGCGGCGGGAGCGCCCTGGCGCCGCTCGGTGGGCGTGGGCCGGCCGGGAGCCTCCGCCGCTGAGGCGCCGGCTCCGCGTAGCCCGGCCTGTGGGGTCAGGGCTGCCCCCCGAGGGTGGCTCTGCGGCCGCTCCCGACGCGGCCGGAGCCGCGCTGCGTGTCGGAGCTGAGGCGGTCGAGCCATGTCGGGGTCGGGCCCGGGCGGCTCTGTGGGCAGCCGGTGTCCGGCGGAGGCAGTGGGTGGCGGCTTCTCCCGGCTATTACAGGTGGTGACTCGGCGCGCTGGTGGGAGGTGGCTGCCGGGGCTTGCGGCGGTGCTGCGGGTGTCCGCAGTGACAGCGCTGCAAAGAGACGCTTGTGCCTTATTCCGAAATAAGAGTGAGCTCTGCAGGCTACAGCCCTCCGGACCGGCTCTTGAAGAGCCTAAACTTAAGTCAGCTCTTCAAGCACTTCTCTGTTACCTCCGAGCTTGCACTTTTGGAGAGTGCTCCGGCCTCAAAAGGGGCTCTCAGCTTTCTCTCACGGAGCGGCACTTCCCACTTTGTGTTGTGCTTCACGGTGTTCGGTAGAAAAACCTGCAGGTGTTCCCAGGTAGTCTTACAAATGAAGATTTTTATCTCCATGTTTAGGAGCAGGTTCTGCTGGTGTCTGTTACAGAAAATGAAGTTGTAACTGCCCCCTTCCTTGCTGGAGTAGAAAGGCTTATAATATTTCAGGTAGTGTGAGACCTTTGGGGAAAAGGCATTAGCAGCCACCTCACCCCGAGCTTAATTGTACTGAGGTTGTGACTCCCTGAGCTGCTCAGCCAGCCTGGTGACTGTCACTGAAATGGGAAGGTCCTGCTGCCGTCGTGTCTTTATTTTTCTCGGCTTCCACCTGAAAGCTGGTTGCTTGTGTCACTGTAGTGAATATAGAAAACGCAGAGAAAGAAGAAATCAGACGGTCCCTCTGGTGTTCAGTGCTCAGTTGCTGGCACCTGTACCCTGTCTGTATAAATTAGATACCTTTGTTTAAAACTTGAACTTTAGAAATCCCCACTTTTGCTGCTTTGCTTATCCTGCTGTCTTGCTCTGTTATTTGTGCCTTTGTAAAGCCAGTGTTTTGTCCTGAGATATTTTATAGAAGACGTGGACCTTAAAAGGAAGGAATGTGATCAAAGCATTAGTGTGTCATTAAGGACCATAAGGACTTTTGAAAGTGGTGTTGCCAGTGTGAGGAACAAAGATTAGAGTGACAGCGAAGCAGTGTGAATAATAAAACATTTATATTGCAAGCTTACTTAAGAGGAATCTTCTGAAATGTTTTGTTAGTCAGCTCGTTCCTTTTGTCTTTCCAAGATTGCAACAACAATGAAAATTGATGAACTGAGTTTTAGACATTGTCTGGTACTTTGTTTATGGGTAATTGAAGGCCATAAACTGCTGCTTCCTAATGTTTCAGCAAACATATGTTGGGGTTTTTATTAAGGCTGATTTGTCTGAAAATAGTGATGCTGATGCTTTATGAAGCAGCTTTTGTCAGTGTGTATCTTGTTCTGCTCTGTAAATAGGCACAGAAGTTGCACCTGTGATCTGTGGAACTGTAGCAAAAGTGTGTGGAAAAGTTAATCACAAAAGTTTGTTGTCAGTTAAGTTCACAGTTATGGGGCCAGAGAAAGCTACCTGTATTTGGGTGGCAGTAGTTCCTGTGGATAAAATCATGAAATACCCTGGGAGCTGCTCTATATAGTTAATCTCTAAATAAAGTCCTTTCCACAAGAAATTCTGTCATTTACATTTTTATCACAACTCTTAAATGATTTTCTAGACTTGTATAATAAATTCTAGCCTAGCCATAGATAGCTATATTATTTTTTATAAATGATTCAGCATTTCAGCAGTTCTGTTTTTTGTAGCACTTGCTTACAGTCCTTTCTTCAGGAAGTGTGTTATAAATGGGTCATTAATTTTGTCAAGGTGTGGTTTGCTTCTTTTTTTTTCTCGCACAGGGATTTGGCAGCCTGCTCTTGTGTCAGGGTTGTGTATGGTTCTTACCTAGATTGTGAAGTAAAGATAGAAGAAAAAATGCCTTTCTAAAAAAATTGAATGTATTCGGGGAGGACAAAATCTGAAAAGGGAGTTAGGGTGTATGGTTGGTATAAAAGATGTGAGAAGAAAGTGAAAGCCTCGACAAAAATGGAGCACTAACCTGGGTTTGATTTTGGTGTGTGCAGAATGCTTGCAGGAGACAAATGATTTTGAGAGCCTGTAAACCATTGTAGGTCAATTATTTAGGTGAAGCAGCTGCAGGTTGAGGGCAAAACAAGTAACAGAATGTTGCAGGGGCAAGTACACGGTGTCTGGTACACTGATAGCTTGGAATAAAGTTTTATTTTATTATGGAAAAAACCTGACTTCTGTTTTTTAATTGCAGAAGTGAGGTTCAAGACAACTGAATTATGCATTTGTATGTTCTGGTGTCTTTTATAGGCAAACAAAATTAAATATTGTAGAAAAAAATATATTTGAGATTTTGGACAAGATTGTTGGGTGCTCAGTTTATTAAAAGGAATTCTGTGTAATGCTAAAGACTATTTGATTGGCAAGAGTGTTCTCAGAAAATATGAATGTTAATAAAACCTTCACGTGGTTAAAAATTTGTTATTACACCCATGTACAGACCTAGAAACAGGCAGAGACAGTTTGTGGTCAAGAATTCTGTGGAGGTATTTATCAATATGGGATTTTTTATTTTTTCTGTTTAGGGTTCTGAACATATGAGTCTTAAATGGGTAAATTATTTTTTCTTTCTTAGTAACAATTTGATTCCTCTAACTGGTAAACTGTTTCTTCTTTCAGAGCTAAAATCAGCAGTATTTGATGACTTTAGAAAAGAGGAAGAATGGAAGGTACAATTTTGTTGTAATTTTTGTAAGAATTCTATCATCACTTGAAGAAGAAATCTGTATCGCTGAGTAGAGAACAAATAAATAACATTAATGGCTGACATTTTCACTTCAGGTTGTTTCTGGCCAAGTTATAGATTGTACTTTCGGTAACTCAGATCTCTGTATAATACATATTGACAAATCTAGAGGCTAGTATAGGAAGAAGAAATGGTTAGTAGTCTCTATTATTTTTATTAGTTTTGAAGGAATATTAGGAACTGTTTGTGTTTATCTTAACTTTCCTTTTGAAAGACTTGTACTTTATTGATTTCAAAAATTACACTGCACTGCAGTATACAGGGAGCAGGACTCAGCAGTATGATACCTGTTAGAACTGCTTAAGCTGTAAAACAGTTTTAAAATATGCACAGATGTATTTGACCAGACCATGGGGTAAATTAGCAGGAATTCAAAAAACTTGTGTCCAAGTGAAAGTTTCGAAGTACTTTCTAGTATGAGTAGGGGGAACAAAGAACTTATTTAAGATGGAGCTCATCTTTGCAAATCTTGTGCATCAGGAGCTGCCTTCTGAGATTAATTTCCCCCCACAATGTTGGTGTATGCAGATAATGAAAAAATATAGAGGAATAAAATAGTTTCAGCTTCAGACTTCTATGGCAAGTTGTCAAGGAAATGGCATGGGTTTAATATAGCTGACAAATTTATCTAAATACTTGTGTGTTTTTTAAAAATATGTTTAGATAATGCTTTTAGATGATTACACTACTAAACTACTGTCACTGTGCTGCAAAATGACTGATCTACTGGCAGAGAGTATCACAGGTAAGCATAATTCTTACTGATGCACCAATGGCAATATCCTGGTAAGAAAAAGGGAAAGACTGAAACTCATAGTACCCTTGTAAGAAATTGTCTTTATTTGGTTGATGAAGACAAGTAGTTATGGGATATTAAAATAGTAGACTTTCAGGCTTCTACAGTATACTTTCAGGCTTCTACAGTAGTTAGCAAATTGTGATTTTTTTTTTTTTTTTTAATGAAAAAACCAAATGTTTCTCTGCCTGAAAGTTCAAATCCCTTTTAAAAATACTTTTTTTCTAAAGTGTTTCTGTAAGGGTTTTTTTTTCTTTGGTTGCTTTTTTGGTGTTTTGTGCTTTTGCATTTTTTTCTTGTTTGGTTGTTGTGGGGGTTTTTGGTGGGTTTTTTTGGGAGGTGCAATGGGTGTTTGTTTGCTGATACCTATTTTTGAAATAACAACCCAAAATGTAAATGAAACAGCTTTTAATTAGCTTTAGGTCTAGATTTTCAGAAATGCTTGTGTAAGAGGGCATTGTTTAGACTTGGTTATTTTTTCCACAAGACTATTCTTATTCCAGTTATTCAGCATAACATGATTATTCTGGAAGTATAATAGCAAAGCTGTATCAATTTTGCTTTTTGGTGTGTGTTTTAAATCATAAGAAGTGCTACTTATCCTTTGTGAGAAACTCAGTGAGCATGTATCCTCTTCATCAAGAAGAAACCTTTTATTTTTAGTGAGTACACTGCTGAAAGGAACCTGTCTTTCCACATCCAGATGTCTGACATTACTTATCTTCCTTGTTCCTCCCCCACAAAACTTCTGAGCCACAAGAATCTCTCTGCATTCTCAAGCTGGTGTGCTGTAACACTATTTAGTAATGACTTTATTAAACAAAGAAAAACAAGAGATGAGTGAAGCTGATTTGCTGAAAATGTCTTAATTTGTGCCTGCAATTATATTGGAACAGAGTAATTGCCCAGGAAGTAGGCAAACAAAGGACAGAAGAGGCTGTAGTCCAAAATGATGCCCTGCATAATTTCTCTCCCTCTCCTTCAGTGTTCTGGAAAAAGAACCATCTTGCCAAGACAGTTCATACTGGGCCACATAGTTTGAGCGTGTTTGCATTGCCTTACCTTCTGTTGGAGGGCAAAACTCTGCTGGTGTAGAACACTCAGGAAGAATTTAGTCCTACAGCCTTAGTTGTCACTGGACTGAGAGTTGAAGAAGCCTTGTGGTAACTTTCTATATATAAAATAACAAAGAAATAAATCAAGGCTCTTGGCAGAAGGTACATCCTTACCTCTAATATTGTGGACAACTTGATTGCTGTTACTCTCTTTTTATCAACTCTATATTAATATATGTACAGTGTTTTCCTTAAAGATGCATAATGCTCTTAACCATACAAATGTAATGTTTCTTACTTTATAGTGGTGGAGAACGTATATAAAAACCGTGAGCCTGTCCCACACATGAAAGCAATATATTTAATAACTCCCACCAAAAAGGTTAGTATTTTAAAGTATTGCAAGATCTTTCACACTGAAAAAACAACCTTATTTTAAAATGTTTATTTAGTGTGTACAGCTCTGCAGTGCTTAACTTCTGCGTGTTCTGTGATACTCCTCTTTGTGATGCCTAATTTCCCCCAATGACAAGACAATGTAGTGCCATCATGGAATGTGTTGCAGACATGTACCTTGTGGTCAATGGAGGCACTGTATCATTGCTTAGCAATTGTAACATCACTGAAAGAGATGTGGTATCACATAATGATGCAATACATTGAAAAATAGAATTCAAAGTAATGGCTCTAATAAGAGATTACTGTTACTTCCATAAAAATTCTTAGAGAATATATCTCAGCACTGTTACAGCTGGAAAATGATGCAAATACCCTGATTTGTGTGCTTCCTAAAATGATCTTGGTGCATGACTGACCACCTGTAATTGTTTGTTATTCTTCATCTGGAATTGTCTGGTATGTCAGGAAAGGCAAAACACTGGCATGATGGTTTTTTTTTTTTTTTTTTTTCCTTCCTCATTTTTCCCGCCCCATAAGTCTGTAGATGGACTGATTGATGACTTCATCACTAAATCATCCAGCAGATACAAAGCAGCATATGTGTATTTCACTGACTGTGAGTAAGCTTTTGGGTTGTAGTTTGGTGACTTTATCTAGGTAAGCAAGTAAGCTCCTCACTTCTCTTTTCTGTGGTTGAGTACAAGAAAAGTTTGGGTCCTGTTTCTTGCCAGAAGATTTGAGACTCAAGTCATTAACCGTATATCTGGGTTGCCAGGCTGTGATCACCATGCTGTGTGGCAACAGTAATTTCTTTCACAGTTACTAAACAGTCTTGATTGTTCTCCACCTCTGCTTTTAATTTAGGTAATGTAGTTTTATTTTTAAGTATTCCAGTCTTCTCCTCTGTTGGAGGAAGATAATTCAGGTAAAACTATGTATCTTTACATAAACAAAATAATACTAAAACATAACTGCATGAGAACTTTTCTGCAAGAGCTATGTTAGTAATTGGTTGCTTCAGGTAGTTCCTTCAGACTTGTGAGCCAGCTTTTTCCCTTCCCTGAAAGCAAGAGCTTGCTTAGCCCTTGCATGCACAACATAAATTGCATAGCAGAGAAAATTAGTGGGAAATGGGGTTAATGTGACTGCACATGCCCCTGCAGTCAGTCAGCGTGACTGAAATGGCGTGGAAAGAGGGGAAAACAAAAAACCGAAATGTGCTGCTGAAGGCAGAGACTGAGTCGTGTCTGTCTTTGTGGACTTTGCACATCTGCTACTGGGTGTTCTCAAAGCAGTATTAAATTACTATCCAAATTCTTGGTTTCTTGTTTAATTTCATGCTGAAGCAGCAGTTATTGTTCTGGAAAAATACTGCTGTCTTGCTGTATGCTCCTTGGTTGCAAGTGGGCAAGCTTTCAGTTTGAATACTTGCCAAAACCTTTCCTGTTGAGAGGAATAGATCCTGAATTAGAGAAATAACTCTGTCACTTCCAAATCTGTGTAATATTTGTGTCATCCATGTATTATTTAAATTCAGTTTCTAGACTGGGATTTAATGTAACCTGGAAGTGTGGTGGAACAGCTTAGAGATCTATAATAAAATTCCATATTTCTGTGTTTTGCTCTTAGATATGTACACACTATTTCTTTTTGTAGCTTGGGAAATGTTTTTTTTTCTCTCCAGTGTGACAAGAAATAGCAGAAACATTTACTTTGATAAAATCAACATCCTTTACAGTTGCAGACTGCTAATGAGTGTTCAATAACTTTTTGCTTGCAAAAAGCCAATATAAATTGAACAGGTGCTTCTCAAAAAAAGTCCCATAAGCAAAATATTGATTATATGTTCTATTTCACTTTAGGAAGAGTAGGCAAATTTTTTTTGTAGTTTACAGTTAATTGGGTCTTAATTTAGAATTGTCTGCTCTGAATACTGTATGCTTATAAGTGAGCTGACAGCAGGAATAGTACAAATTATTTATACTTAAAATCTCTTTTTTTCCCCTAGTTTGTCCTGACAGCCTCTTCAATAAAATTAAGTCTTCATGTGCAAAATCAATAAAGAGATGCAAGGAGATCAACATTTCCTTCTTCCCTTATGAGTCTCAGGTAAGTTTAATTCTTATTCTTAACAGTAGTCTGGAGGATTATTTTCAAGTGCTGCTGACCTTCTAGAAAACAATTAAATAGAATGTAGCTTTTGACTGGCGAACTTTGTGAGATATTTCCAGTGCTTGCCTGTGCTTTCAGTGTTTTCAGAAGAAAACAAATGCTCTTGTATTGAGAGGTTTACTCTTTGCACTTGACCTCTTCGCAAGACTTGGTGTCAGTTGCAATAGGGAGGTTAAGGAAGGAGTCTGTTCCCTAAGAGAAGGCAAGTATTCTGCTTTGTCTTTAGTAAGCAATGGTTTGTTGCTGCTTACACTGAGGTGTTACTTTGATAGATTGGGTCGGTTAGTGCATAGGAATAGGAGTAAGTAGGACTTGGTGAAAATCAGGAAAGGAGAATAAATGGACTAAGAGAACTGAAGGGGAGTGGAACAGAAACTACTACAATTTGACAGTCTTTTTGGTTAGAGGAGACCATGGAAATCCCTGTTTTCTCAATTAAAAATTTAGACTGCCAATGGAAAGCAATGGTTGTTTTCCATATGCAGCCACACAGTGAGTGTTGTGTTGAGAAACAGTTTGTTGCTCATGCCCTTCATCAGACACAGAGGGCTGAAATGCATACTGATACTCTCTAAGACAGTGAAGCCTCCAAGCTCTGCCCAGTTCTGGGAGCTGGAGAACTAACCACGAATGTTTCCCATGTCAAACATTATCAACATAACAAAGGTGACAACTTTTATGTATACCAAGTGGCAGGTGAATATAACAGAGATTGCTGCTAGCCCTGTCTCACTGTAATGCAGTTTCCTAGTTTGAAGACACATTCTTTTTTATTATAAAGGGGTTTTTATTATTTTGATTGAGAATCCATCAGAGGATAATGAGTATGGTGGCTTGTTTGTTTGCCTTCTAGTGAGGTTGATGTTTACAAATTTTGTTTCAAAGTGTTTTTGGGAGCCCTGCCAAAGCTGCTCTTTTGTACCAAATAAAGCCCACAAAAATTTTGAGGTCCTGGTTCTCTGGAGGACTCACCATGAAAGCAGAAATCAGGACTCCTTTTCTGAAGTTGAAAATAAGCAGCACTTAGGCTGGGCAGCACTCTTGTTGTTTTTACTGTGGTTTTGTATTCTCAGTATCTGGGGTTGTGAGAACATTTTGAATCCTTAGCAGAGGAACAGTGTTAACTGGTCTGTCTGCTTTCTGGGATGCTAAGAGTAAACAATCAGGCTGAGCTCTGGGCAAAGTCCCGGTGATTATCACTCGAGTGAAGCAAACATCTTTATCTGGATGGACGTTCTTCTTTGGCTCTGTAGTTACAGAGTCCATCTGAAGCTAGAGAAAATCCGTTTACTGACAATGGGATTGTTTCCATGTTTGCATTCCATTTACAAAACTGTTGAAAAAGCTTTTCATCTCTGTAGTACTAAGCTGCTTTAATCAAGGTTTAATGAATTAAAAGAATTTCAGCTATTGAAGATAAATTCTTCGTGTTAAAAGCAGATACAAGATGTAAAGTTTTATTTTAAACAAATTTAACCTTGATACCGTCTATGATCATTCTCATATTGCATTGTATGGCTCTGTACAAGACACTGAAGGGCATTTAGTTCTTCCTGTCTCTCCCTTCCTTCCATTTGAACAGAGAATAAGCAATTTGAAAAATAGAGTATTTTACGTAGGAGGGTAATAGGGAAAAAGTCTGAGAACAAGAAGACAATGAGCTCAACAGGGCAGGGATAGAGGAATGAAGCGTGGGTTTGTTTTGTTTTTTTTTCTTAAGGTTACTATGTATAGCGTTTTCTTGCAGCATATAGTTTTCAATTACTAGCAAACCTTTTACCAGGTGTTTTGGCAATCTGCAAGTTAGGCCTTTTTTTTCCTTGCTTATGCTTTACATAGGTATTTACTCTCAACATCCCAGATGCATTCTACCGCTGCTACAGTCCGACTCTGGAAAAGACAAAGGATAAAGATGCTGTACTGCAAGTAATGGCTGAACAAATTGTTACCTTATGTGCCACACTAGATGAGAATCCAGGAGTACGATATAGAAGGTGGGGCAAAATTAGTGTTTTATAGTAATTGCTTTCACTTCTAGGGCTTACCACATTGCTTGGTCATAGCTCGAGGCTGCAGCATCGTTTGATTTTTTTTTTTTTCCTTCCCTTGTAGCTGTGGATTAATTGTTTTAATCCACAAGTCTGAATTATGGAATGATAGGAATTTGTGAAGGTTAGGTAGAGCAGTGTTTTTCTCTGTGTACATACATGTAACAGTACTTTCTATACCGTCTTGTTCTGAATGGCTTGTTTCATGTCTGGTCATTAGGATGTCACTGGTATGCTGCATTCTCGTATGCCACATGCATAATGCTGTAACAGAACTGCTGCTGTTCGGCCATTTGCAGCTCTGCTTGGCACCAAGGAATTCCGAAATTGCCGTGGCACGTGGGATCAGGATTTCGTGTAGTAGAGAGGCTGAGAAGAATGCCTCTTTTGAGCTTTGAAAGGGAGTACAGATTTAGTATCTTTGAAGTCAAAGTAGGCTTCTGAAATTGTATTCAAGGGCAGCATTCTGTGGTGTAATGTGAAGTGCTGTCTTATTCTCTGGAAGGGTAACAAATAACTGCTTGACTGTTTTTTTTCCTGTTCTTTCTCTTTTTCTTTTTTTTTCTTGTTTGCCACCTTTGAGTGAAACTTCAGGTGCTGGGCCATATGCCAGCTAATGTCAATCTTTTGGCTGAAGCTGTTTCTACTGAGAGAAATACGTGAAGCATTCAGAGAGTGAAATCATAATGTAAAAGTGAAAATATATTGGAAATACTTAGAATGGAGTTCAGAAACTTGTGAAACCAGAGGATCAATCTAGGGAATTTTCTGTTTTAAAGGTAGCATTTTAGTGTTCTCATGAAGAAATATAAGTTATTTTTGCATGCTTCCTTTTTTCCCAGTGGACCATCTGATAGAGCCAGCAAACTTGCACAGCTTGTTGAAAAAACTCTTGAAAACTACTACAAAACAGATGAGAAAAGCCAAATAAAGGTAGAAAGTGAACTAAAATGTTTGCTTCTCTTTTTTTTTTTAAGTCTAGGAAAAAAAAAAATCTTTGGAATAGTCTCTAACAATTAAGTTCTACAAATGCAGATCTTATTTAATAATAAAGGGAACTAGTTGCCATTTAGTTGTATTTGTGTATGAATGCAATATAGAGGTAGTAACTGGTGGAGTAAATTTGTATTTGTGTGATCAAACTGATTTTATTTGAAAAATTAGCCCTGTGATAATGTGGGGGGGTGCTACAAACATGAAGACCAGTGGATAAATGTTGTTTTAGTATCACCTTCCATAGGGCCATGTGTAGAAGGGGCTTCCTGCAGAATTGAAATGTTTCCCCTGAAGGGTTTTATTGTCTACAAATATACAGCTGTTCATATAAATGATGGTTTTGATATGTCACTACAAATAAGGCCTGATTAGGGCAGCTACTTAAACACAAAGCCATGGGGTACACCGTTCTGACTGTATGACTTTGCTACAGAAATAAATGTACCTGCTGCTACTGCCACTTTACTAAATGCCAAAATGAAACTTTCAGTTGAATGTTTGGAGTTTTTTCCCGTATTACAGCACTATCTGATCTGCAATACAAACAATGAAGTTATCTGTGAAATCTCAGTGGACAGCCTTTTTTTGGTTTTGTTTGTTTGTTTTTCTTTTACATTTTTTGTTCACTAGATGAATAAAATTCAAATTTGAGTGCATTGCAGTGAGCTAAGAGCATTGCCTTAAAATTAGTATTTAAAACCATTGTATGTAAGTAAAATGTTTAAACGCTTGGACCATACTGCAGTGTGTTTCAGTTATTTTTCTGCAAATAATATCTGCAGTGCTGTGACTTAATGCAAATAGATTTAACATGCATTAACTTTGTACTGCGTGTCTTAATTTTGTGTTTGTTTGATGGCTTTCTAGGCTAAAACCCACTCCCAACTAATAATAATTGATCGTGGCTTTGACCCAGTATCAACTGTACTCCATGAGCTCACCTTCCAGGCAATGGCATATGATCTGCTACCCATTGAAAATGATACTTACAAGCAAGTACTTAGAAAAAAAAAAACTAAATAGTTTATTCTTGATTATAAAATCTCTGAAATTGTTTGGCTCAGTTGCACCATGCCAATATTAGCTGCTTATATTGCATAATGGTTGCTTTACTTATTGTTAGTCTTTCCTCTTGGATTTGTAGCTTCATCTTTTTGTTGACTTCCTCACTTAGCTGAGATTAGGTAGGATCTTACGAGCATTTTTGCTAAGTTTTGAGTCCAAAAAACTGCATTTTGTAAGAACTACGAACCTTGTACTGCTCTTGAAGTAAAGCCTTAGTAATGCACATTGAGATTATCTAGATTTTCTATCATAGTCTCAAGTTTTTTGGCATAACAAGACCACTAACTAAATACTGAGAGAAAGCTAGGTTATTTCTCAGGAATGCTCACTTCTATAGCTCCAGTCGTTTAATTTGTGTAGTTTTTAAAATTTACATGTTTCTATTGTAAATATACATTTAAGTCAGTCACGTTCAGTTTGTAAGCACTATTTGGAGTAGTGTAATGTTAATTTGCGTAAGTTACGTGCTTTGCTGTCTGATTGTTCTGACAACAAGGATTTTGGTAGGACTTTGCTTTGTGATGACCCACTACAGCAAGAGACCTGATTGCCTCATTGTTTAGCCAAGCAAAGAGGAATGTGTATCTTCAGAAGCACTGAGAGAACATTTTAATAGAAAGTGTAGAGTTCTATGAATCCGGGTTTGATTGTTGGATATGAGGATGTAGCTGAGTATGTTTTCTAGGTAGTCATTAATCTTGTAATTTTTTTCATTCTTCTGCTTTCTGGAAATCTGCACTGTGTGAGTTTCTTTAAATCTGAAAATATTATGTGGCATGGTGTCTGTCTTGTTTTAAGTTTATTGCTGTTTATAGTCACTTAATAGATGCTCTGTAATGCTGTACAGCATGTTTCTTTTATATGTGAAATACTTTGTCCTGCTTAGCATTTTGTTGGTGAATGTTACTTCATTTTCCTTCAGTTATGAAGTCTTATAGTACACAGAGAAAGCTGCACTCGGCAGTTGCAGTGTGTATTACTTTTGCATTTGAAACCAAGGGGAAGTTGACATTGAAAGCTGAAGAGAAATTGAAGTGCATGTAAATATGTTTAAAACTGTAGTTACTGTTGGTTTAAAAGTATGTCCAGAATCTGTTGCCCCAAAGAATCATTCTAAAATTCATCTGCTGCTTCTGTGTTCAAATATGTAATCCGTAAAATCCTCCTCTAAATTACAGTTTTTCAGGCAATAGCTTGGCTTGTAAATTAAAACCTTCGTCTATTACTGCTATTACCATTTATGTTGATTAAACTGTTACAAATAGTATTGTAATAAGCATTGAGAACTGGGGGAAACCCAAACCCCAGATAATTGTGTGAATTTTCTCTTGGAAGATACAAAACAGAAGGCTCTGGTGGGAAGGAAAAGGAGGCAATTTTGGAGGAAGATGATGACCTGTGGGTGAAGATGCGGCACAAGCATATTGCAGATGTGATAGAGTATGTGAATAAATAACAAGCCCAGCTGGTTGATTTCTTTGAGAGGGAAGGTATTTGAACTGTTCACTAGGAATACAGGCAATAGTGAAAGTGGTTTGCAATACAGATTGTATTCTGTTAAGTAATCAATGCCAGGAAGAAATTGTGCTTCAAAAATACGGTATGTACCCAGGTATGCAGTTATACTAACGCTACTTACAGTTCTTGAGGTAAATGGAAATTAAGTCATTTCCTGGCAAGTATTTTCAAATATTTTAAATCTGAAGGGATTATTTTGCATGCAGTACTTACAAGCTGCTGCATCAAATGACATTATGAAGATATTGCAAATAGAATGTTTAAAATTTCCTTTGTTAAAAATCAGTCTTTTATCTGAAGATAGACCTGTATTTCAAGCTTTTACTTTCATTTAGAAGTTCTTGTTGCAGAATTCTTTTAAGATTTTAAGGAAAGATTTAAGAACTCATGTGCTGTTGCCTTTCATTATTTTCTGCTTTTCTTCAGAGAAATACCAAAACTTTTGAAAGAAGCTTCATCAAAAACAAAGGCAGCAGAAGGGAAGGTAAGTTTAAGCTGAGGTATTGTTTTTCCTGGTAATTTAGTTTCTTTCAGCTGATCAGATCCATGTAACTCATGGACCTATTACAGAAATTAAGGCTTTTCTCAACTGGAATTTTGAGGAGTTGTGGGGGAAGCAAGGCTGCAAGAAGAAAGGAAATAAGCATGTCATTCATTGGGGGAACAAAATTTCAACTTGTATTATTTCTTCACAGTTATCCATATCTGCTCTGTCCCAGTTGATGAAGAAGATGCCACTGTATCGTAAAGAGATTAGTAAGGTAAAGGGTCTTGTGTAATCACAACTTCACAATAAACAATTCTGTGCACTTAAGCTTTGTTTTATTGAAGTCTAGTTTTAGTCTGTCGTTTTCCTGTAGTGTGCTATAGTTGTTCTCCAAATTAATATGTTCACCTACTGTAAAATTTAGAGAAGAAAACTTGTTTCCACGTGTTTCATTTTACTATGTAAAAAAATGAAATAATTTGTGTGCTTTGAGGATTGATGATATCATAACAGTTTCGTGTTTTAAAAGGTATTATAGAGGTCAGTCTCTAAGTGACGGGGAAAACACAGAAAATGCGTGATGGTACTGAAAGATAGTTGAAGGATTGACTCTCATAACCAGTAAAAATGATTAATATGCTAGACAAAAATGCAAGAAAAAAAGGCAGCTTCTGGTTTTATTTTTCTCTTTTTTTGTTCTTTCTGTCTTACAGCAAGTTGTGCATCTTAACATAGCAGAAGATTGCATGAGCAAGTTCAAATCTAACATAGAAAGGCTCTGTAAAACTGAACAGGTATGTTTAAAAAAGCCACAAACCAAACAACAACTTTGGAGGTACTGCAAGTACCACTTTTTTGTCTGCAGGAATAGAAGCTTGTTTTAATTGACGAAACTACTGTGTCCCTTGCCTTTATTTTGTGATCAGTTTTTGAGGTGGTAGTCTTAAAACTAAGTGTAATATACAAGGCTGTTAATCTCCCAATAAGGAGGTGTTCCTAAGAGTTTTAGGGTTTCTTTTGTTTTGAAATCTGGCTGCTTTGTGTAAGAATCATTGTTTTCGTGGCTCAAAACTCCTATGAAGTTGCTTTAATATGTTGTGCAGAGGAAAGCCCTTTTTAAATGTCTGGGAAAAGCACCTTTCAGGGTGAGGCATTACATTGTGACTATAATTTACATTTCTAAGAATTCTAGCTATCACACAGTTTTAAATGTTTGAGTGTTATGTAGTGTTATTATAATGCTGTAACTATTGAAATAAATGTCAGACTTGTCATACTGAGTTTAAATTGATGCAGCTTGATTGTTTCCTGAAACCTGTGGTTTCATAAAAATGTGTTTCAAAACACACAGAACAAAGTTTATTTCAATTTAATGATTTTAACTGTAGTATCTGTTTTTTTTTTTATTGATTTAGGACTTGGCTCTTGGAACTGATGCAGAAGGTCAAAAAGTAAAAGACTCTATGAGGGTCCTCCTTCCAGTTCTGCTTAACAAAAGTCATGACAGCTATGACAAAATCAGAGCTATTCTCCTGTATATCTTTAGCACAAATGGTATGACAGTTTGCCCTGTTTTTTTTCCTCAGTGCTATGAACTTGAACTCAAGTTTTAGGTTAACTAAAACCACTATACTATCCTAAGTCTGCACTAGAGTTGATAGCTGGGTTTGAAAGAAATACTGTCCATCCTCTGTATCTTCTGTCAGATTAGTAGCAAAGATACTATTGATAAGGAGTTGAGATGTAATTGAAGTGCAGAGTCATACAGTGTTTTAATATCATTCTTATTCTTTCATGTGTGCAATAGTGTGTTCTCTTATTTTCATACGGTATTGAAGCTGTTAAATGGGGAGCTCCATGTCCATTGCATCCTGAAAATTAAGTCAGTGTGGAAAAGTTTGTTGTCGAGAAGGAGCAAATTGGCAGAATGTTAGTCTGAGGAATCTGTAACAATATCGAGTTTTGGTCTCAAAAATGGACCATTAAACAAAATTTTATCTAAAATATAGTATTATGTTAAACTTAGATTGGGCACACAGAACAAACAAAAAAGTTCTGGACTAAATAATAGCTCAGAATGTGTGAGACGCAACTGGTCTTACAGTCACTTGGTAATTGTTGTCTGTTTTCCATATATTGAAGGAACTACCCAGGAGAACTTGGACAAGCTGATCCAGAATGTACAAATAGAAAGTGATAGTGATATGATAAGAAACTGGAAATACCTTGATGTTCCTGTTATCTCTTCAGTAAGAATGTATTTATTTATTTTGTAATTTCTTACCATCCAACGACCTACAGCTCTTTCAGCAACTCTTAGCAATATTATCCAAGTCTGGTTTGGGAAGCAGATAATTACTAGGAATTCTTTTTTTTGTAATGTGTTTAAGTGGTAAATGCTTTGAAAGTTATTCATGTTAGTTGTTTAAAGTAAGACTACCCATAGTGTTCCCTCTGCAATTATCAGATGGTGACTTGAGCTATTTGGTTTTGGAAACTGCCAGCTTACTCAGTTCATTGTCTCTGAAGTTAGTATTTCTAGTGTATCCTGAATTCTAGAGGTATTAATTATTGTTCTTTGTCATTATTATTATTTCTTTAAAATCTCATACTTATCCCCCCTCCTTCTGCTGACTGCTAGTAAGTTTCAAAAACCCAAACACTAAATAATACAACCATATTTTGAAAACCTTTTCAGTTTGTTGCTCAGCAGCATAAATACCCAAGAAGGGACCGTTCTAAAGAAGAAACCTTTCAGCTTTCTAGGTGGACTCCTGTTATCAAAGATGTTATGGAGGTAAATTTGACCAACTAATTAATTCATAGATGCAGTGCAGAAATTTACTCAAGTGAGCCGTTATAGCTAATCTTTTGAATTTCATAGTATTTTGAACTAATTTTGTTGAATACATCTGGTGGGCAAAGTGATCACTTCTCGTCTGTCTCTAATATAGAACATTAGAGTGCTGTTAGTAATACTCCTTATTAGAGGTCATTTTAAAGAAGCAGCAAATAAAAGTGAAAGCCAGAAGTCTTTTAGAACAGCTTGTCCTGAGATTGGCAGTATTTGGTATAATTTAAAGATCTGTATCTTGGTTTTAATTCCAGTGGGTCTTTAAACTGCAATTCCAATCTAAACTGTAGTGTGGTAGAGGCTGGAAGATGTTACTTGCCAGAAGTGTAGTTTCATTGTTCTTAAACCTCTTCCTAAGCATCAGTCAGTGACTGATGTCACACAAGATAGTGAGTTTACCAGAGCTTTATCAGAGTCTGACCCAGTGCTATCATTTATAGATTCTTGGTGGCTTTCACATGTTCATTTATGTTTTCAGGGGACTCTGACTTCTCTTATACACTGCTATATAGAAATTAAATACATTAGTGTCATTACAGATGAAAAGCTGCTAGTGAAATCTGAACAGGTAATTTAATAGTATATTTATAAAAAAGCATGTGTACTCCCAATTCCTTGTGATACACAAAGCACTTTTAATACATTTTAGCAATATGTGGTCTAGCATTTTGTTACATAGGAGTGTTATTCATGAGATGCTACTTGCAATTATTTGTTGAGCTGCATGTGTTGGCATGAAATTCCAGTTAGACATCCTTTCTGAAAGCTGAAGCTTGGTGGGGTTAAGGTCTGTATGCCTGTTTTAAGTGTGTCTTTATTTTGCACTTCAGGATGCTATAGAAAACAAATTAGATTCGAAAGACTGGCCTTATTGTTCCCAGTGTCCTCCCACCTGGAATGGTTCAGGAGCAGTAAGGTAAATGGTTGAATTTCCTGAAGCATAATTTACCCAGATCTCAGTATTGTTATTTACATTCTAAACTGTTATGGAAATGTGCTTATGGAACAGTGAAATAACATATGTGAGGTAATGTTAATGTGCCAAGCCTGTATTTTTATTTAATCTAAAACATACTCAGCTTGGTTGTTATTTTAATAATTCTTAGTTGTATATAGCTTTTTTCTTTGTAGTATCTCCCTTTTGCTTCAAGGTTAGAAATAACATTTCATATTCCCAGAATGAGAAGTATAAACTATTGAGCATACTAGTGTGAAGTAGTTTCAGGAATGAATGTTCAGTACTGTGACTTAGGTAAAAATGTTTTACTTCTGGAAGTTATCTCTGCTCTTTTAGTGGTGGTGACATTATTGCGGTTAATGACTTCAGGAAGTTTAATTCATCTTCTGTAGGCTCTCTCACTAGGAAATATGGGCCTGTTAGGCATTTGACCTCTGTTGTCAGGGAATGGTTTAGACAAGTCCAGGAGAGCTGGAGATCTTGAAATGAATTCTCTGCTGATGAATGTGAAATGTGTACTTGCGTATTTAATAATTATCACTGAGAGGAGATTTTTGAAATCTTTTTTTTAGCTCACTAAGTTGTACTCTTCTTTCTTTCTCTTTTTAATTCCTCTAGCTCTTGAACCTTCTGACCAATACCTGCCAATCTGAGAGCTTTTTCACTTTTTGTAGTGTTGTTTCAATGGTGAGACAATTTGGTAGAGACTGTAAGAGTGTTTCTATCACAGGAATGCTCACTAGGAGTGTTCCTGTCTCAGGAATGCTGACTGCACTAATCAGATGCTGGAATTCAGGGAGGGAAACATTAAACATGTCCTAAATGTGGAAGACACACTTGAATTGGAATTTGTACCTTACTAAATAAAAGACAAAAAGTAGAGATACACAGCCTCAAGAAAATAGGCTTTTTAACATCCACTTCTAATCAGACCGTTGGCAGTGTATCCTTGGGTTCCTGTATCTGTGCTAGGGTGATCAGTGCAAGGGAATGCTAGAGCAAGTCCCTGTATACTGGAACTTATAGGCTGGTGAAATGTGGCAGTCTTCAAGGCACTCTAGCAGAGAGAGATCAGGACTGCAGATGACTTAACTTGAGTCTGCAATTACTATATGTGTATTAGACTTCGAAGAGCTTCAGGTTGCTTCTGTTTTTCCTAGCTATCTGAATCTGATTTGATAACAGCCAAATATTTTCTGTAGAGATTCTGTTCATGGTCAGAGACTGAAAAACCTAAGACTCTAGCTTTTTCAAATGAACCTCTCATGAAAAATGCCACTGGAATTGGTAGCATGCAGAGTTAAGCTGCTTGGCAGGAGTCCTTGGCATGTTAGCTGTGTGTGCAACAAGGTTTTTGGTTTGGATTTAATTTCCCCCTGGTGATACCTAAACAGTTGGAGTAATGTGATAATTTAAAAAATTTAATAAAAACAAGTTATCGATTTATCTAATTACTGCTGCGAAATTATAATCAAGCCATGAACTGCATGACAGAAATTGCTACTGCTTGTTGAGTGTGTAATTTTAACCAAAAGCTGTATAAATGTCATGTTATGAAATCTTTTGCAGCGCACGCCAGAAGCCTAGAGCGAGTTACAGAGAGGAGCGGAGGAGCAGCGCAAGGCTGATTGTGTTTGTGATTGGAGGAGTCACATACTCGGAGATGCGCAGCGCTTACGAAGTCTCTGAGGCCTACAAGTCCTGTGAAGTTGTTATTGGTAAGCTTGCCATGGCAGAAGGCTGGGGGGTGTGCTGTACTGCATGTGCTTCTGCAAAATGTAAGAATCATTTTTCTTAGATTCCCTCTGTTGGTTCACCACACTAATACCGTAGCCAGTGTATTTCTTAAAACTATGCACTTAAAAGCATCTTTTTGGTTTATCTGAACTGTTTGATGTCTGGAGGGATTTTTTGCCACAAGACGTTAAGGACAAAAAGAACATTTATGCTCTACAGAAGACTTATATCAGAGAAATTTGTCAGTGTATAGCAAACAGGATTTCAAGAGACCTCTATTTCTTTGCATTACAGTTTCCTCACAAACTTTTGCATCTGCCTGTGCTTTACCTTCAGTGACACTTGCTACTCTCATTGATTTTGGAAGTAGGAAAGCTGACAGACTAGTGCAAAATTGCTCACTTTGGAAGGAGGATAACTGTTAAAAAGCCCTTACAATCCTAATCAAAATTCCACCCAAAAAACTAAACAAATAAACCCCTAACCACTTTTTCAGCGTAGCTCAGTTGACTTTGCAGCATTTTCTAGTTTCTATTGTGGCTACTTGAGAGGCTTTGCATAAACCATGCAATGATTAACTGCTTGTGTCCTGAAAACTCCCCGTCTTTAAGATTTGGCGATTGGCAGGTGGTGTAGTAATCTCCCAGCACTTCAGAGGTAGTAAATGCTTGTTCCGTTAGCTGCTGTGCTTCAAACGAATTTTAAATGGCATTACAGGAAATAATTAGGTGCTAAAACACGTACAAATATATGATATATCAGAACAAATCTCCTAGATACAGAACCTTACCAAAGACCTGTGTCCGTCTGCAGGGCCAGCTGATGGCTGGGTGCAGGGTCATCTAAAGCATTCTAAATTGCTTGAGATATTTACATCTGGCATTTAGATTTAGTCTTGAGTTTCAGATGGAATCTATCTACCGTCTACCATGATTTTAAATAATACTCTTCCCTAAAAAAATGGCAACCTTGATTCTGAGATCTAGAGTCTCAGAAAATATTCAGGGTACTGTTGGTGTGTTTGTGTGGTTGGGGTTTCTTTGGTTTATTTTTTATTTGCTGCTTTCATTGGTAGTGGTTGAGGTAGGTTTAATGCTGGTTCTCGTTTTGAGTAGCAGTGGAAAGACCAGGACAACAGGAGTATAGTTTAACAAGATTATTTCTTCATCTGGGACTTGTTTACAACACCATGTTTAGTGTAGCTTACTCTTTCACTGTGTTATCTGGCACTCACCACAGCACCATCTTCCCTTTTGTTTAGAGCTGATTCTTGTAGTTTTGTTTCTAATTCTGATTTCTGAGGGAAGGTGATAGTTGCCAAATTTCCACATGGATTAATGAAAGATTAACATTTGGCTGTGTTTCTGATTCAGAACTCAAGGAATATTAGCCCATTCAGAGTGACACTACTTGTTGCCTTCAGAACTGTAGGGTGATCCTTCATGGCAGAAGTTATAGTCACTCTCTATGAGAATGAGAGGTAGTTGTGCACTCCTGAAGAATAATGTTAGTCAGTAAAAGCCAGTTTTCTGTAACTAGTATTTCTGTGGAACACTACTGTTTGTGGTAATCTTGAATCCAGATAGTTCCTTGACTCTAGGGTAAAGCCTCTCAGTAACTCACCCTTTCACAGAATGGCAGGTTTCTTGCAGGCTGGGACAATTGCCCAAGTTCAATCCTGTCTTTCAAACAGAGCAGAGCAGGACTTGAAACTTGTGTTCAGAGTCCTGATCTGAACGTTTGAGTGTGGGAAGAGGGACATTGCCTACCTAATGGTGACACTTACGTGATGGTGCTTTGTATGAAAACACTTTGAACTGTTGCACTTGTCAGTTTTCCAGGTACACTAAAAAACACTGGCATGTAACTGATGTTTTAAAGAGGGAATGTCTGAAAGTCAGAATTTGACTGATACAGTTCATATTTATGTTCTTTTGTCAGGTTCTACTCATATTTTGACACCTAAAAGACTACTGGAAGAAGTGAAGAGCCTTAGTAAACCCAAGGATATGGTCTGCATTAAGGATGAATAGATATGGTGATGTTTATGATGCATTAAAAAGACAAACAGTATGTACATATTCTAATGGAACTGACTTTTCCAAATACTGCACTTCAGTACTACATGGTTCTTAATGGGAAGTCATGTTATAATTTAAATTCGCTGCTTTTGGGGGAGTGGAAGGTGAAAAGATAAACACGTGTTTCTTAGGGTCTATTTAGTATTGCACTGCAAGCCCTTTTACAAAAGGGCATGTTTGTTCCTAACTAATTACGCTAAAAGTTATTGTAATGATATATAAACTGGAATTGTCTTTGAGAACTGTGAAACCTTCTATAATAGAATTTATTTCTAAAAACGACTGAATTAAAAAGGCCTAGGCTCTTGGGTAGGGACTTCAAGAGAAAATTTGTAAATATGGGTTTATGGTAAAAACGTTTCATACAAGTGCAGTGTCTTAAGGTGTAATGTTTTCTGTAAAAATAACTCACTGGAAATTCTTTAAATATGTGTAATTGTGAAAAATCTAAAGGCCTTTTAGATGGTGCTGGGTAAGGTAGATAGTTAATCACAGAACTATTGAGCAGTTCCAATCACAGTAAATAACTTTGGAGAAATGCTGTCAACTGTGCACTGAAGTACACTTTATATTTAAGTATATACAGAGATTATTACTGAAGCTTTTTTAAAAAGTTAATTTCTTAGCAAATTCCTTATGATTGTCTACATAGTCTGTCTGTTTCAGAAGCTGAATTGCCTGTGATACAGAAATTTCAAAACTAAGCATGTCTCTTTGAGGAAGTGGAGGCAAGGGAAAAGGAGAGGAAAAGAAGGGAAGCAGTTCAGCCTTTCAAAGGGCTTGGTAATTTGAAAAAGAAAAGTACAAAGCAAACAAAATGACAAAACCTGATGTATTCAAGAGAATTGACTCTTTTTTCTATTTTGTTACATACTGAGAAAGAAATACTTAAATTTGCATTGAAGGGAATAAAAGATCAAATTGTATGAATTCTGTAATACTGGTAATGTTTAGATTTCTCTTTAAAAATTACTTAATTAAAATTACTGAACTTTTAAAGGGATGCTGTATTTATGTGCCTTGAAATGTTAATTTGTTGTATGTAGAATCCAAGAGAAATGTCATCATGAAAAGGAATAGATTACTCATGGCTTTTTATTTACATTCTTTACAGTGATAAGAGTATTTATTTTTTGTTTTGTGATTTTGGGTATTCTCCCTTTATTTTGCTCTCAGGTTAACTAATACATTAAGAGAATATTTTTGTTAAGTAAGTTCATTCAGAGTTAACTAGAAGGTGGAAAAAGATCAAGTTCCCCCCCTACATCAGAGAGGAATGAAAGGGGAGAACATGACATAATGATTCTAAAATGTTGCAGGACATGGGGCGTGATGAGAATAAGTGGCTGTAGCTTTCAAATGCACTTAAATGAGTTTGGAATTGAATGTACACTGACTTTGTTTTCAATAGGATTACAGAAGCAACACTCTTAAATCAACTGATTCATCAAATACCATGTACATCACAACCTTAAAAAAAATGCAGCAGAAATATCTGTATTGTTTTTCTGAATTCTCGTTTATAACTCTTAAGTATCACAGTCAAAATCCAGAGTAAAAGTACTTATCTAAGAAATGCTGTGTTCAATGTTTTCTTACTAAAGATGCACACTTTGAAATTGGTTCTGAAAAATTACACTAAAATGATACATATTTCTTACACCTTTGACAAGCAGAACCCAAGTTTGTTGTGACAGCTATATGTAGTTGCAATTTTTTTTCCTGTTCCTAAAGCTGAAAAGCAGTTAAGTACAGAAGAAAATAACTGTTATCAGTGTTACACTTAAGGACTGAAATAATTGATTTCAGTAGTATATAAAATCCATTGTGTTGATATTTTTTTAATTGCATAGAGTTGAAGAAATAGCAGCTCAAAATTTTGGATTACTTTTGTATATTCAGTAGTTAAGTCTTTTTCCAGGTGTCTCCTTCAGGCCTAAGTGCTATCACTAGCTCAGTCTGAAACCTGATAACTCAAAAGTCTTAGTCTGGTTTTTTGGTATCCCTTACCCACTTTTTCCATCCATCAAAGCAAAGCCAAACGTTACTGTAAAGGTAGAATAATAGAGATGCTTTATGATAGGAAATCTGACACCAATATGTGGCTCAAAACAGCTTATGAAGGGGGTAAGTGGAAGTTACATTCAAGATACTTAGGGTTTTTTCCCCCAAGGACCTTCTCTGCTATGTGTTTTCTAGATCAAGAATAGTTTTATCAAGAATGGGAAAGAGTTGTAGCAGGATAAACAAAAACTTGGTATTTCAAAGTACATGTACAAGGTATATTACAATTTTGAAAGTTAGTATTTTCATGTTATGCATCTTAAAATACTTACCTAATGCTACACGTGGGCCCAGCAATTGATTTTTTAAGTTGAATCTGGAAATCTGGACAAGATTCAGAAATGACTAAGGAAAATCAAAGCTGTGGAAAAATTTTCATGTCAAGAATGGCTAGCCTAGGATCCTTGATCACGGGGAAAAAAGATGATGGTGGAGTGTATGATGGAAGCCTCAAAAATCCTGGTAGTGTTCAGACTGAAGGTTATCTTCCTATTCAGTGTGTGAAGTAACACATGAAACCTGCTGTTGTCAAATCAGAACAAAAGGACCTTTAGCATCTGAGATGTCATGCAGTAATGACATGCTCTAAGTTGTTATATGGGGGGGGGAGAATCCTCAACATGAGACAAGTATTTATAGGGCTAATAAGTATAAATGGTACTGCTGATTTGTAAGGATTCTGGGCTTTCAATTAGCCAGAGAATGTTCTGAGGAAACGTCACTAAGTGATGGTCTTATTCAGTATGATGTTTCTTAGGCAGTTGCTGTCAGGCACAGGGCTGCAGGCTCAGGGATCCAGGATAAACAAAAGGTCTAGCTGTTCATGTGATGTGGAGAGATTTCTATGAAAGAGATTAATCTTTTTTAATTGCATCTAGGAAGCTGCAGCAATTACGTCAACTGTTAAGTTCATTTGTAAATAGCGGGGACATTCCAAACATTAACTAAATAAAGCAAAAAAGGGATAATAAGCAGAGGCAAACGAAGTTATGAGGATTTGCAGTAAGAGGCTAGGGAGGAAAAGAGTTGAATGATGTTGTTGGCTATGAAGGGTGAAAAAAGCCATTGACTCAGGCTAGTAAGTGGCACATGGCAGTGAGTTTAGCAATCACTGCTTGTATGAACAGAGTCTAGATTATTTCTGTATCCACTGATGATGAAATTGCTCAGCTTTGCCTGAAAATGAGTGTCCTTTTTAAGGAATGCACTGGCATTTCTAATTTGTTTTTCATCAGTCCTTATATAGGCTTCAGTGAATATAAAACAAGGCTGTTAACTGTCTGCTTGCTTTTAATCACTGCAGTTAAATGGTTAGAAGGAAAATAATAGATGCCTTTTCTTGGCCCATTGAATTTCTACAGTATTTTAAAATTTTCCAACCTACTTACCATCAGCTAAAATCTCAAAGCCAAATATATGTGACAAATTAAGGACATCACATTGAAGGAACCAATTGAATTGTTACAAATACATGAACAACAAACGGTGTAATTCGGTCATTGCAACGTGCAAGGAAGTTTCTTAAAAACAAGCAACTCTCAGTGTAGGGCACTCTAAAACCAAAATAATTCAAAGTGTTGACTATGACTTGGTATGTTAGCATGATGTTTGCTTCTAGATGTCTCAGGTACAGAGGCTGTTTTCTTTTGGTGTGATTAAGTTGAATCTGTTGAAGTGTGGGAAGAAAAGATACGTAGTAATGACTGAGGTTTATTCTCACACTTGGGAGTGGGGGGAAATCAAAGTCAAAGTTAATTTTGCTTGTTTAAGCTAATTTTTATTAAGCTGTCTTAAGTGAATACTTAGAGAACGTATCTGTACACAGGAATGGGGATTAGCCAACCTACTAAAGACTTTCAGTAGAATTAATAACTTGTTTTACAGCTCTGAGTGTCAAGATGGAATACCTATATGCTCTGGTTTGGTTTAGCACTAATAGGTACAGAACAGCTGACAAAGTAGTCTAGCTGACTTTTTGATGTTTGTATTCATCATCTTATTTTTGCAGAGATATTAACACTTCAGCATGAACCAGCGGAACAATATAGCATTTGAACTAATTAAAACTGTTTTCTTTTAACTTTAGCTAGATCTTCTGAAACTGCTTGTACCATTCGTTCTGTAGCTTTCTTCAAACTGTTTGCTGTCTCTATGGCATGATCCAGAGTAGAACTTAAAATCTGTTGGAAATAATAAAATGTAGCCTTGTTAATAGTGAAGGGAAATGTATACATAGATATTGGAAAAAGGTGATGTTTAAGGTTTTATCCATGATTTTCACTCTGAATATGTGTTGAGAAGTAACAATTGAGTTATGTGATAGACTGCCCCAGGATTCAAGTTGGAAGTATCTGTTAATCATTTCTCTTTGACTGTGTATTCATTTGAATTGAGGGATATTTACACCTTTCCAATGTATTGGCTCCAGTGTGGTGCATGTTTTTGGTAGAGAGAAGGCTTTCTTGAGGTTTTGATAGTGGTTTGTCTAGCTAGACTTTGTTTCAATATATGAAACACAATTCTAGAGATAAGATCCAGTGCTATTTTTTGGTCTATTTCACCGTTTATACAGGGACTAAGTTGCATAACAAGCCTGTACATACCTATGTGACGCTGTATACTAACATATGAGCTAAAATACTTGGGTTTTGAACTCCCTCTTGTCTTACCCTCAAATGGACTACACATACTTAGATTGTAGTAATCAGCTTGCTAAGAATGGGATGTTCAACAGTGCCATGATGAAGGGAGGTAATTCTTTCAAGAAAGTTGTGTCATTTTTAATTTTCACTCTAAAGTCTTACATTTGCATAGGAATCATTGGCGTTTCTGTTTCTGATGTTGATTGCAGATTTGCTTTGGGCAGATTTCTTGCTGGGTATATAATGATGTGAAAGGATAATTTTATCACATGTGCTTGAACAGCAGATTTTGGCAGTCTCAAAGGATTTCCTAAATATAAGACACATACAATAAAATACAAACAATTTAAGTAGGAAAAAGGCTTTCTAAACTATGAATTACATACATACACCTTGATAGCACTCAGCTGCAAGTTAATTTTAAGGCAAGTAAAATTTTCCATTGAATTGTAAAGCACAGTGCGTCATTATTTGTGTTCCATCTGTATTGCAATAAGACAGAAAATGTTCTAGGATGCAAAGTAAGGAAATTTCTCGTAATAGCAGCACTCTTTTGATGCTGTAACTTTCTCTCAGTGTTCTAGGCCATTGATTCTCCAGTGCAGCTGCTGTACTTCCAGGCAATTACTGCTGTTGAGTGAAGCTGTCCAAAAATACTGTGACAAAACTCATTTGCATTTCAGTCTAGTCTGTGCTACTGTTACGAATGCAGTTTATTTCTGTCTCACGGAATAATTGAATGGTAACAACAATTAAAGGTAGGATTGTTACTTCTAGAGAAATAGTTGATAGCAAACACAGCTGCATCCTAATAATACAGGCCTGCTTTTGAATTTTTGAATGGGAACATCCTCTTAAAGTGAATTTTTTTTTTTATTACTAAATGTGTCAGCTAAAGAAGTTACATTTTTACTCTTCAATAAATGAAAAGGAGCGAAGAACTAATCTAAGAATCGTTTACACATGTTCTTACAGTAAATATTTTAGTTTCACTAAAGAGTGAAATTCTAATATACATCATGCACTGCAAAAGATAAAACATTCTTCCTGCTTATGAGACTAGTGTGTTTTTTCCATGCTGAATCTTCTACAATGGAGTTTTCTGTTGTACTACATAGTTCCTGCTATAGCTTACCTTTCACAAAATTTGGTTACAACTTCACTTGGCTGTTTGGTTTTTTGAGGCTTTTGAGTGGAGATTCTCTTCTGTGAATAAGCTGGAGTTGTTGAGGCCATGTTTAAAACAAAAAAAAAGGGTAATTTTCTGTGTATTTTAACTTTTTTTCTCTTTAGCATAAATAAAAGATCAAGTAACTATCACTGAATATGTTTTAAAGTTTTTTGTCAATGAGGACAGATTAACCTTTTTCTGTTTGCTCTTGAGTTTAGTTGGCAAATGGAACGCAGATTTATATTCAGTTTCATACAGTGAAAGACTGCAGTGGGGAAATGTAGAATAATCAGTGTCATAATCCTAATAATTACATGAGCACTACTTTGGTTTATACTTTTACAGGATTGCTGGAGACACATAGCTAATTTATACTTTCTTCTTGATGAAATTTTATCTTTTTCTTTAAGCAATTTTTTCTTATGGTAGAGAGTCTAGATGACTTTAAAAGGTAGATGTTCAGATGTTCAACATTTAATTTTTTTTTTTTAATTAGGCTTTCCTTGACTTTGCTGCATGTCACACAATATGAGTGTCGAGCTGGAATTTTCTTTAGTACTTGTTTATACTGCGTTAGGTAATGGCTGGCACAATAAAAGTTGGCACAGTAATGCCTAATTTTCATATTCTTTTATGTGGCTCTTCAAAATGAGATATTCCTGCCATAAATGAAATATGAAAGGGATTCCTCTCATAAAGGACCAGGGAAAGTTAAATCTGTTGTGCATGGAGGTTAAACTTGACCAGGTGTGTAAAAGTTGGATTTACAGTGCTAATGACTGCTTATACTAAATTAAATGTGGCCTGGTATGTGCAGTGTGGCTTTGTGCCCCTTAAAACCTAGCCTGTTTGTTAATTATTTCAGTAACACATCATACTTACAGGATGAACCAGAACTTTTTTTTCCACATAGGGTATAAGACTGAACAGACTCTTTGTAATTCCTGAGTTTCACTTGATCTCTTCTTCCCCTGCAGCATCTGCATAAAAGTCCTGAAAATGGAGACATGTTGTGTAGAAAAACAAACTATATGCAATGTTTCCTTGTAGATGTTAATATTTTTGCAATCACTGTACCTTTTCTCTCTCCACAGAATCTCGTATTTAATGATTTGTAACTTAGAGTTTCACAGCTGACGAGGTCCTTGCTTTGTGAATCATTATAAGAATCATAGGCTGAGAAGTCTTCTGAATCGCTGCCTAAAATTCAAAAAATAAGTTAAAAGGGTCTGAAATATGAGAAACCTTGGCTAGTGCACTCAGGTAATTATTTGGCTTTCAGCACTGTAATTTCAGAGCTCTTTGCTGCCATTAATGCTACTGCAATTTGAGGAACTACTTTTCACCCCCAAGAGGGTGGGGATTGAATTTGAGATTAGCTTTCAGCCCTGTCTACAAGCCTTGAATGTAGATTTTTATTAATTTTTTGGTGGTGCTTATTTTCAGACCAAGAATTGTTGTTTTTTTTTTTTTTTTTTTTAAATTAAGTTCTCCATCTCCCCGTCCATAGTGTTATGGAAACAGTGCAGCACAATAGGAATGGGATGAGAATTTGACCAGCTCTAGTATGGTACTGCTTTAACTATTGCACAAAGCAGTACAAACAATAATGGTCCCAGTGTATTATATTAAATTGAAAGGATATCACAAAGAAGTCAAGGAGAACTGATAAAAAGGTAAGAAAACCTGTATATTGAGACTTAAAACCGAATGTAGGATAGCTCATGCTATTCTCCTTTAGTTGCTGGGTACTAAAAGCTTCAGAATACTCTGCAGTAGAAAGGTAAAATTGTTTTTAAGCAGAATAACAAAATTTGAATCCAAAAACTGAAAGTGGAAATACTGATATGAAGTGTCTCAGTTGTCAAGCTTGGAATCATCATCTAGAACATGAAATAAATGCACATCAGAAGAAAAAGCAAAATCAAAGCATTGTGTGCATGTCACTGTCATGCTCTTGAAAATGTTAGCAGTGGCAATATTTGGAAACTTACCTAGAAAGCTGAATTAGATTTATAGAGTAATTCAAGTTGGACAGAACTTCTGGAAATCATCTGACCGTGTCCCCTCCCAAAGGACCAACTTAAATGAAGTTGCTTAGAACCCTGACTGGTTAAGTTCTGAATATCTCTGAGAATGGAGGTGCCACAGCCTCCCTAGAGCAAACTGTTTCAATGTTTGACCAAGTTAAAAATCTTTCATTCACATCTAACTGAAAATTGCATTGCTACCTGTTGCCTCTTGGTCTGTCAGTGATACTTCCGCAGTGAATTTGACCTGGTGTTCTTTTTAGTTTCCTTTTTATTCTTAATGTTTTGTGCTCTGCTAAGCAGTAACATCTGTTAAAACTACAATTTTCATGTTGAGACATATAAGTAATCTATTTATTCATAGGATTCCCTAGCAGGTTTAAGCACAGTTCAGACCTTTGTGTTGCCATGACTTACTCAGGTTGGTGTCTGATAAATCAGTTGGTTTCCTCTGCATGGAGAGTGAAGATGTTCCAGTTTTTCTTTCCTGGATGTTTGTATTTCTTTTAGCATGAAAACAAAATGATATTTTAATTGTATCTTAGTATTTCTATGATGAGACTTAGAAGCATCTTATATTAATGATTGATCACTTCTTAGTTAAGAAGAAATCAGACTTAGTCACAGAAAGAACTTTACTTGTATCAGTTATCCGAAAAGGCGGTAAGCAGAAGTTTAATAATTAACCAATTGCAAACTAACGAACCCTTTAGTTAAAGGACACATTCTGACAAAAGCACCCTGACTTACCACACCTGTTAAAAATACATAAAAGTAGAGGTCTTGATAATCCTGGTTTTGGATAGTAAAGTAGTATGAGATCTTAGATACATCCATTGTTACCACTGATAGTGTTTTGATACAACATACATTAAAGATGACTTGGTGTCTTAGTAACTTTGAGCTGTTATTAAGGCTTTAATTTAATGCCTTTAGATAATTAGAGGAATATTTGAGATGTATCTTCTGACAGAACAAGAACAAAATTCCTTGTTGGTGTTATTTGATGTGTATTTTTAACCCTGGGTGTTCAGGATCACCAAGTTTAGTTGGAAAATTTTCTTCCCATTCATGAACATAATGATCAGAAGATTTAACTAATATCCTTTCAATGTCAGAGATAAAAGTGGAAGCTAGGTGAGTTTACTGGACAACTATTAACATCTACCCTGTAAAATAATCTGACAGAATTAGGTTAATATGACTGTGTTCTATGCTGCATGCATTCTTTTCCCAGAAGCTCTGCTTCTTTACTGGAACTTAGTTCAGTTCTCCTTTTTTAACCTTAGGTTGGTTAAGGGGAGACCGTTAATTTTATTTTTCTAATCTCACTGAGATGCTTAACACCTATAAAATACTTCCCAGGAGGGCGGAGATGGTATCTCGAGTTTTCACAAGGTTTTGATGGTTAATTATGTAAGGATCTGCATCCCTCCCTTTTCTTGTTTAATTAAAAATACCACACAAATATTGGCAAATTATCTTTTACTGGCACTATACTTTGACTGATCATTCACATCCTGAATTTGTGTGGCTGTCATGAATTTTATACAGAAGTATGATTTAACTCCTAGGTGAAAGTGATGGTGGTGTTTTGGCTTCAGGAAATACTTTCAGACTGAGAAAGTTAGAAAGACCAGGCTGGGAGGAATTCTTGGATCTATAGTTACAGAATTCTGTAGAATTTTTGTTCTGGAAATATTCCTGTTACTTTTCAGAGATTTCAGTCATCCCAATTTTCTTATTCACCAAGTAATTTTACAGATATTTTTATAAAAACTTTCCAAGTTTTCACTTACATGTGAAGACAAAGATTGCACTTTTTGCCTTCTAAAGAAAGTTGATTTGTTGGTGGGATTACATCAGTTGTCTGACTTCTTTCTCCCTCGTGGTTCTTGTGAAGAAATGGAGTTTCAGTACCTCTTCTTTTTGGAGGATCAGCAATGCTTGAAACCACCGAGCTCTGTACAAAGTAACAGTAGCATAGACACAGGTGTATGTGGGCCTTGCATTGCAAGGACATGACTCCTACCAAACAGCATCTCCTCAGGTTCTCTTAACATTTTTCTCTGAAGCCCAAGTTACCTAAAACATTGATAATGAAAACGTTTGTTGAGACTTACCTGTAGATTCGTAGAAGGCAGTAAGATTTTTTTTTGGGGGGGGAGGGGGGGGTAGGTATATTTATGATCTGGGACAAAATATTACCATTCTTAAGAGAAACTCAATTTTCTACAGCACAATGCTGTTTAGTCTTCTAGTAATTCTGCAGCTTAAGAATCTTGGACAAAGTAATCTTTCCTCCCACTAAATGATAGTGATTAATTCCCTGAAACAAAGCAGCTTTGCAGAAGTTAAATTTGCTACTCATATTTTCTTACTGTGAAATAAATGCTTTTGAAACTGGAAGTAAGACCATTCAGTATAGTTGTGTTTTTATACTTAGGTTTCTGTTACAGTTAATTACATGTTATGAAGTTAATATTTCATTAAAAATATTTTCTTTTGAAGTAACATGCTGTCTAAAAGCATCATGCTCTTACTAGAGGAGAACATAAATCACACAACTGCACTTAGGTTCTTGAGACTTGCATCAGTAAAACAGAATAATTGCAGTATTTAATAAAACTCAGTTACCTCACAAAAAGACTGGGCAGATTCATAGGAAGTCAGCAAAGATGACAGGCTGCCTTTGCTGCCATCCATTTGTTCTTGAATGTCTTCAAGCAGCATGCCAAGTCTGAATATTCCTCCTTCCACCCTTCTAAATCCAATTGGAACCCAGTTAGTTAAAACTGAAATAACTTTTATTTCTTACCATGATAACCATAGTGGACATCGCAGTACATTTCTCATAGGAAAAAAAAAATTATGGAGGTGACAGGCTCCCTTTTAAGTATTTGAATTAATCAAACAGACATCCCAATTACAAGGAGGATATATAAAGCCCAAGGTGAATTTTGGCCAAACAACTTTCAGTTTACCACATTAAGATAATATTTTCACTTCAGAAAAACTGTAATGGATAAATGAAGTAAAAGCTGTAAGACAAAAGAAAATACACTGATATACTACTTAGCACCTCTCTGCTAACCTGTCAGGATCAAACTCTCCAAGGTTGATAGGCTTGTCCTTGTGGTTCTGCAGATGTAAGTTGTGGTACTCTTCTCTAGCTCTTAAATAATTTCTTTCCAAGACATCAAGGTATCTTTTCAGTTGATTTAATGCCTTCATCAATAAGAAATAATTCAATACAAAATGTCATGAAAATTTTGCATAAGTAGCTATCACTATATCTTGATATGTAAGCCAGATGCTATTTGCAGTGCTGTTGGTAAGAATTTTGGTAGTTCTCTGAATTGAAAAAGGACTGCATATTATATATTCACCTAATCCTCTGTGCTTCTCTATTATGTCCAAGTAAAATAATAAAAAAAGATTTCTGAACTGATGCCCTACATGTCAAAAATCCTAATTTTGGCAACTTCAGGCCTTTTTTTAATAGTTTTAAGTTGGAATCCTTAAAAGATTTAAGAATTCATCCACCTACTGAAGACCTTTATTTTTGCTTCTTAAACTCATACTTTCTGAATGAGAAGTCTGAATTGAGAAGAGCAAACATCCATTTGAGGTAAACATCAAGCATCTTGCCAGAAAATTGTAAGTCTACAGCCATTTAAAGTGCATGTCAGATAGCTCAACATAAATAAATTAATTTACCAGATATTTGTCTTGTAAAAAGAATGTTTCCTGGGTCATATGCTTAGAGAAGTCTTCCACCTTCAAGAGAAAATATTAGACTTTTATTATATCTATACAACTTTGCCAAGTGAATATGGAATTTGAGCATCGGTGCGAAGTATATATTGAAACAGAGCTCTTACTTTCTTAGTCAGTTGCTCTGTCTGATCCTTTAGTATTTGAGACATCTTTTCTCCTAGTGTTAGTTCTGGCAGTGAATCAGGAGGATGTAGACACTGTGCTTCTACTGTACCAGCTGCTAGTAGTGCTGATGCTGATGCAGTTCCAGGCTGCAGTCCTATGTAATACAAGGTAAGATTGATCAATTGCAATTTTGGCCCAAAAGTGCAATCAAATTAGATTAAATAGTCATTTCCATAGTTACTGTAATTTTATTTACTTGCTTTAAGCAAACCATGTGTAGGTTGTACAGAGATAGGAGCACGTAATGTGATGACATCAGGTGGTGTCCCAGAGTCTCCGGAGGAAATGGCAATACTGGCATTTGCAAAGTCCGACTGAGGAAGTATCTGTTAAAATGAGAACCTTCATTATAGATACAATGTATAGAACACTTATGGACCTAGACAAAAAACTTTAACTCAAAATACAAAATATTAATGAAATGTTTAATGTAATAGTACCATTTAATTTTCTGAGTTGATAGTTAGATGTATAAAGTGTCTCGTATAAATAATTCAAATATTTCCATTCTGTGTTGGGAAAATATAGAGGATTTGTATAAATGGGAAATACAATATGAAGATGACAAAATAGTTTTAGGGGATAGTCATAGTCCTAGAGATAAAGAGAATGACTTTAAAAAAATATATATTTTGAGAGATTTACCTTAGGATTAAATCTCAGATGGTCAATATGATTCTGGTTGTCAGCATGGTGTGTCAGCATCTCATTTGCAGCCAGGAAATAATAGGGAAAACTGTTAAAACTTGTTGTATCTCAAGCAATTTACTAAGATGTAAATCTAGGAATGGAATTAAGAATCTGTAAAACTCTGTGACTAAGCTCCATGTCAGGGCATGAAATTGAGCAGTGGTTATCTAATTACTAACAAACTTTAAAATAAATTCACTACAGTAAGAGAAATATTGTTGTCAAAAAAAATCCTTTAGAAAGAATTGACTTGTCAATAAATACCAGTCTCAGTAGTTGAAGAGTAGTAGATGCAAAAAAAGGCAAAGATGTCTTAACAGAGGCACAGTACAAAAACAGAATGTTGTTCTTAAAAATGTATTTAAAGTACTTTTTGTGAATTTAAACATTTAAATATAACACTAGTAAAAACACTTTATAGCGAATTTCCTAATTATTTTATAGGATGCTTCAGCATCACAAACAATACTCTAGTATTAAATGCTGGAGTATTCAATAATACTCAGCCTTTAAACAATTGGTAATGACAGTTCTGTATAAAGTCAGTCCCACAAAACTTTATTTGTGAAAGCAGTTTTTGAGCCAAGTGATGTACTCACTGATACCTACAGAGTGCCTACATGAACTAGTCATGGTAGATTTTATGGGACATAGAATATCTCCTTACAATAAACCACTCTTATCCAGTATGAAGAATTTCTTCAAGTATCTTAATTACCTGTAGCTGTTGCAGCTGTTCTAAAATACTCATTTCTTCTTGATTCTCTACTTCAGCAGAATTGAAGTAATTATTTTTTTCCAAAATGTTGTTCACAGTTACTGATTTACTTAGCAAAATAGGAAAGGGTTTTGCTCTCTCAGTTGAAGGAACTGAGTTAATATTGTCAGGTTTTTTTGGTACTTCTGAAGCAACTTCAGAGAAGTCAGGAAGACAATGGTGAGCTTGCCCTTGGCCGTATTTGAGCTCACAAGGTGAAACTGTTCTCTTAAACAGGGCTCTCTCATCTTTCATGTTTTGAAAGGTGTGTGTATCTCCAGTCTCATTAATCAATTGTGAATATTCCTGTCTGCACCCAGACTTAGCAGAAGAAATAGGTTTCTTTGAAACAGATCTATTTTCATTTAACAAGTTTTCATTTTTGTCATGAGCCTTTACTTCCTTGTGCTTTTCTGAGGGATACTCCTCAGAGCTCACTGCCCATTGTTCATGCACTAAAGGGCCTTTGTGTTCTGAAGGTTTGCTCCCAGTGTCATCGATACTTTCAGTGAAGGACGTCTCTGGTATTGTCTCACATTCAATTAAGTGGCATGTGCTTAGTAACTCTCCCCTAGAAAAATGACGCAGGAGGACATTGGACATCTTGGAGGTAGTTACATGTTCTTTGCTACCTTGTTTACTAGAACTACCAACAGGTAATTCCTTCTTAAAGCAAGCTTCACTTCCAGGCATTTCAGCTGAAACTCCAGGTGTTCCTCTGGAGCCTCTATGATGACTGGAGAATTCTTCAGGCTGTAGGGGAGTTTCATAATTGGCTGCTGCTTTTATGTTTTTGTTATCTTCAGAACAGGCTAAGTTTAAAATACTAGGAATATCTTTTGTACAAGTACAGTCATTCAAATTATCTGAATTATTGTTGTATTTACAGCTTATTCCTACATCTCCATCATAAAATAAGTAATCTTCTTCCTCTTCAGTTGCATCTGTGCTACAGCCTAATGCATCTGAAAATGAATTATTTATTTGTGCTTTCATCCAGTCTGACAGTTTGCACTTTTTTGTAGTCTCCATATCCAGTTTATGTAGAATATCAATGCCATTGCTTTGCCAGTTACGGATAGAGCTTTTATTATTGCATGGATCAAAATCTGGAATGTATGAATAATAGTGATTTTATACTTAAATATACATGACAATAATACCTAGCTCTAGATACTTAATATTTAATTATGTCCCTACTGTAGCTTTTTTAGAACACTCATACTGACGTGGGCGCTTCCCTATTTGCATTAGTGTAAGTCTGCATTAACTGCTGGAGGAAATAGGAAGACACAAATGACAAAACTATCGGGAACAGCAGCTGCTACCAGGTCCTGCTCATTAATCCCGCTGTAGCGGTAAAGACAAAAAAACTTGGTTACAGAGCCACGAGTGGTACTAGAGTTCAACTTCAGGCTGAAAAAACCCAAACAAATCCCCCAACCCCTTTCCCCCCCTTTCTCTCACTACTCGAAAGCGTTTCTTTAGCTTATGCTCTAGAGAAGGATCACAAACTTTTTTCCTAATTTACTTCTCGTCCCCGTGCATCAGATAAAATGCAATTAATTAGCAGCTCAGCATCATAAAATGCATTATTTCACCTTATCTTCAGTCGCTCGAGGCGGCAGAGGCGAACTTGCAGCCTCGCTTCCCTATGGGCACCAGTGCAGCAGCGCGGCCGTGCCATTCCCGTAAGGCGGGGGGGGCGGCCAGCACGACTGTGGTGCAGGGGCCGGGCCCCTGCTGCCTCATTCCGCCCGGCCCACCGCCGGGACTGCGTTGGGACCGGTGGGAACACGATGCCGGGCGGTGCCTCGGAGCCCGCCCCGAGCGCGGTGCCCGCTGCGGCCGCGCCTCCTC
>VZTE01006207.1:1334478-1376607 GCA_013397775.1 Eulacestoma nigropectus
CCGCCGCCCCTCACAGCCCCGCTCGGCCCCGCGGGCCCGGCACTCACAGCGCCGGCTCCTCCGAGCTCCGCCGGCTCCTCGCACCGCACCGGCGGCCTCTCGCACCGCCGGCCCAGCACACGGGTGAGCGGGGCGCCGGGGGCGCGGCGGGGAGCGCTGGGTGCCAGGACGGGGGCTCCGAACGCGGTCCCGGCGGCTGCTGCGGCCCCCGAGCGGCCCGGTGTGTTGGCGAATAAAGTCGCGGTGCGGCCCGCTCCGGGCAGTGCTGTGCGAGCCCGGGGCCGTGTGCCGGCAGCCGCCGAGCGCCCTTGGCGAACAAAGGCAGGAGGTGCCCGTGCCCGGCGCGGGCGGGTTGTGTGCCTCAGATCGCCCTGGTGTCTCTGAAGGGAGCCCGTACCAGCAGGGCTGTGCGTCGGGCGGCTTTGGGCACTGGTGCTGTGCTTAACGAGATAAATGAATAGAAACTAAAAGAATAAGGGCGGGAATGAAACGAGCTGTTAAAAGAACCGGAACCGAAGGATCTGCAAGCTTAACGCGAGGAGTGAGGTATACCGGGAACAAGCTCTAAACTCCTGTTCAAGAGTTTGAGTTAGGCATTGTGTTGTGGCATATGTAAACTCGGATTATACCAGACCTAGTCTCATTTATCTGCTAGACCGTAGTTTTTACTAGTGTGGTTGCTGCCCTTCTATTGCTTCGTCACTTTTTCAGTGGAGGAGCACAGTAGATCAGAAATTGTTCTCTGTCTGTTTATTGACCTGATTGCCAAGACACGAATTTTACTCCATTTTGAAGTTGTGGCCTTTCTTCTGCTTTAGAAGCTTTTTCGGCCTAATGTGCTGTTCCTGTTAGATTCTCGCCAGTGACTGCAGGGCTCATGTATCCTGGGTTGCCATGGAGAGCTGTTCAACCATCTCAGAATTTGGAAGAACGTGCTAAGTCTTGCATCTCAAAAAGATCAGTTAAGAGATTCTAGTCCCTGCTTAAATTTTGTCTGGAAACTTTATACTTCATGTTTAAGTGAGAATTTTATTAGACCTGAAAATGCTAGCAGAAAAGTCCTCCTCATAATACAGTCCTTCTGAACTTGTTGCTTATATGTCTTTATAGTGTGTTAAAACTAATTTGTAGGCCTGTCCAAGTATGCTTTCTTACTAGTTTAATTAATTGGTTAGCAAGTCTTCTGGACTGTGGTTATGCACCCCTCTTCGGTAGGAAGGACTTTGTACTTCCAGTTACTTCCATATAAAGCTGGGACAAAACTTACCTGAAACTTAAGCTTCATTGGACTAGAAGAAACCTGTGCAGGTCTTCTCAGTTGCTTTATTTAGCATGCTGTTGTTTAAATGCTCTTGTAACTCTTTCAAGCATCTTAAAACTACTTAGGATTGTACATTCCTGCTACTCTTGCTGCAGAATTACTTCACAAATTGATGGTTCAAAGGTCAGACTAACTTTTGAAAAGCTTTTTCCTGGAAAAAAAAAAGCTATTTGTCCATAGTTTTAACTACTGAACATAAGGGGAGTTCACTAGTTAAAACTATGGACAAATAGCATTTTTTTAGAGTTTACAATTTTTTTGTTTCTCCTCATCTTCCACTTTTTAAATTTAATAGCCAAGATATTTGTACTTTTTGTCCTCCAAGTTTGTTGTAGCATTTGTGTGATCAGTTTCACTTTCCACAACTTAGTCAGTTCTGCCCAGATATGTAACTAAGCTCCTGGTTTCAGTAGCTTTTAAGGTTAACGTCTTAATGAAATTGGTTTTGTTTGAGGAGTGAGTGATCATCTTAAGACCTTCTGAGGGATCAACCTGTTATTGTTATCACTGCTCCTGCAGATAAAAGCAAAGAGAGATACCAGGTGCTAGAAAAAACCCTTAACTTTTCTTTAGCCATTTAGTAGCAAGTCAGCTATACAAGTGATAATATCCAAAAAGGGAAAAAAGGTATTATTTTGTGGAAGACCACAATATTAGGAATGCAAAATACGGGAAAAGTAGAAGTGGAAGGACTGGTAAGAGATGGTCTGAAACACATATAGTGTTGAATAAATGATTAATGTCAAGTTGCCTCTTGGGACTCATATTTGGCAGCGTGTGAGGAATATGATTCTTGTTCATGTAATAAAACTTCTTTGTATTATAAACCTTTTATTAATAGGAAGGAAAGCTTTCATTCATCTGGGTTACAGGGAATATAAACCACATGTTTACAAAGAAGGCTCTCTAAATCTCTTTTATTCTTTGCTATTTCTGTTTGCTACACTATTTTTCCTCCCATTGCCATGTTAGTATACTCTTAGGAATTTTGTTCCTTGCATGCAGCACTTTGGAGCCTGGCCCTTATCTAGTGGTTGTTGGTTTGTTAGAGAACAGGATGTGCTACTGTGACCAATTCTATCCATGTAATAATGCATGTACATAGTGGATAAACTGGTAGTGGGGGCAAAATGGGCTGCAGTCCAGTCAGGAGTCATCACACTGATGGAAGAAACTGCACTGAGTAGATTCTGAATAGATTTGCAGCTGCATCCCAAGTGTCAGAATGAATATGCAAAACAATTTACAACTCGGCACTTCAACAAATACTGTTTTCCTTAAATTTCCATAGGTGATGTGCTATCAATATGCTGTACCTGTCTATAAGAAGCAAACAGTACAAAAAACCAACACGTAGTCTTCTCACTGTAGTGAGTGTTCATCCAGCACCACAGCTTTTACAGGTTGTAGCTGTAGACTCATTAGAGAGGATGCTAATGCCTGCTGTTAGTACTTGGGAACTGAGGGGCACAGGCGATGCACCAAGCAGTGCTGCTGGCATTGACCTGTCATGGACCATCGCAGTTGTGTAACAGAGGTTCTGTGAGAGCTACACCTGCTCCCTGCAAGATCAAACCTTGCTGGAGTGGTAAGGAGCTCGTTAGGCTGAGTATCTGCTTTGTCTCTGAATGAGCGCCGCAGTGCCAACTAGGAATTTTGAAACAGCAGCTATATTGCTCCACTTAAATTGCTACTGCGTCTTACTGCCCATGATTCAAAGGATTATTATTATTGTTTAATTTAATTTTTAGAGTCTTAAGGTAGCTTCTTCCATTTCCTTTTAAGATGCTTGTACAATGCTTGTCTTCTTTCTTTTACATACCAGGATCTCTTTTTAAGAGATTTTATAGGCCAAGAAGAAGCTAAGCTAGGTGGAACATTTTATTGGAGAGGTTTGTGATCAGCTTGCTCTATCAGCTTATGTGCAAATAGCCAGCCTTTTGTGCTGAACTCCTCCTATGTGGGGGTCTTTCACATTGGATAACATGCTCCATTTCCCAAACTTAAGGGAGTCAAGTGTCTCGTTGCCTGGGAGAGGCCTCGTATATGTTAATTTGCATGATGAGATTGTCCCAAAGGACCAGGGTTCAAATTTACCTTCAGAACTTGGTAACAAAACTCTTACTGATTTTGTGGGAAGATGATTTCAGCTTACGCTATGCATAAAAGGATCACAAGTTACTGCTTTGTTGTGAACTGTCATTGCACTCTATTGTGGCATTTGTACGCTTAATTTTAAAGTGCTTGAATGCAAATCTCATCCCCAGTTGCAGGAGATGTTGGAAAGAAGGCAGCACAATATTTGCTTTTGGTCTGTGAATGACAAATTGTAAATAAACTTGGATCTGGTTCTGATTAAAAAGGAAAAAAGGATAAGGAATCCTAATACCTTGATGTATCAAATATGTGGAAAAATTCTGAGCTATTTTGACTATGCTATTATTCTGCTCTGTTCTTTTATCTGAAATCTTAATCTTGCTGCATATAGAATTAGTTTTCAGTTGCCTGATTAGTTTTATGGTGGAGATATTAGTTATATTTTGCTGGCACTTCACGTTCTCCTTTCTTATTTTATCGTAGTGTGGGATTCCCCTAGTTCAGGATTTAAATAGATGGCTTACATTAACTATCTGCAGGAGTGTCTAGATAATAAAAATGCTCGTGGTTACTTGTGTTAGCTACACTGGGTTCTTTAACCTGCACACTGGACAGTAATTATGTACATTAACTAGCAAGCTGTTTTCCAGTTAAATACTGATTCTCTTAGAAAAAGAAGGGAAAAAGGAATAAGCAGGATATACAGAGTTTGAAAGGCTTGGCATGTTGCAGATCTTTATCACTGCTTAAAGCCCCAAACACTCAATTCAGCTAGGTACTCCACAGAGGAAAAATCCTCCTAATCTGCAGACTACATGGAAAGTACATACTGGAAATGCCAGAGGGCAGGTGGAAATGCTCCTGGACTTGTGTTTGCCTTGAACAGAGTGCTGTATGGGCCAGGGCATTTAGTCAGCTGTGCCAGAGGTGGGAGTGCACGGCCAACCAAGAGGAGTTAACCTGTCAAATGAAGGAGATGAACCTTCTCTTACCTGTTTAGAACCTACCATGAGCAGGGTCTATTGGGTTTAGGGAACCAGTGAAATAAAGAAACCCCCAAACAAAAAAACTTTGTAAAAATTGAGTGATAAATTACATCTCTGTTACCATGTCTCTCATAATGCAGGGCCATATTAGCAATTAGGTAATAGATGTTGGACTCTGCTCTGGAGCTGTGTTCCTCTAGTGTCAAGTCCATGATTTCACTTCCAGCTGTGGATGTGTTGAGAGCCACAGTTCACTGTGAGCAAAATTTGTCTCAGAAATGCTTGATGCCTGTCATTGTTGTGGGGCGTTTATTTTTTTTTTTTAATTACTCATCTCAAGATTTAAAATCTCATTGCTAGGACATTTTTAAAGGTTTTTAAAAAATAAAAACAGAGTTTCATAAACTAGTATGATTTATATCTTGTAAAGTAGTTTTGGGGTTTTATACAATATTTTCTCTACCTTGTTTCATATCATTAGTAATATTTTCAGTAAAATTATTTTGCAGTCCTACTTGGGATTGTTCTGGGGATACTTGTGCGCATTTGTCACTAGGGGGTTTCTCTTCCTGCAGTCATATTGATGACAAAATTAGAGTAAATTGATGAGGAAATTCAAATAATTGGACAGAAACCCTTTTCTTTCATTTGGGTTTATGTACAGTGCTAGTAAGAAATTAGGGAGAGAAATGTAGAAAAGAATCAGATTACTCAGGAGTTTGTGACTGATAATGATAGTATGTGTGTAATTATTCATTTAGCAATTATTTTAATTTTTTGATTAGAGTTGTTGTGAGTATCCTAACTTCTATTATTGGTATTTTTCTGGTCTTTTATAACCTTTTGTGCTTCTGTTGACCCTCTGGAAAGACTGCTGGTTACTGAAGTCATTAAGTCTTGGGCAGTAACTGGCTAAAAAGGGAGATGGAATAATTTCAGAGATAAGGGAGTCAAGTTTCCTTCCCTCACTATAGTAATTATTTTCTTTTGATTCACAAAAGGTAGTTAGCTCTGCATCTGTGAGTTCTGGTTGCAAAATGCCTGTCTAGCCTTATGCTCTCGGTTACAATTTGGTGATTCTAGCAAGGAAGTTATGGTTTCCTATATAAAAGATAACGCTATGCACATAATTTGGGCAAAGGAGAGAAAACCTCATATTCTACTTTCTATTAGAATGTTATAAATGAAATTCCAGGCTTGTGGAGCAGTGCGTTGCTAGGATTACAAGTCTGCTGAAAGAACATCACCTGTGGGCCAAAGCCAATGCAGTACCCACCCCTTCCAGCCATTTCAGGGTTGTCTGCAATATTCAGCAATGCATCTTAGATTCATGTGGGCCCGTATTTATAAGTCAGCATGGTAAATATAGTCTGGGTGGAGGAGGAAGCATCTGAACCAAGAACATGAGATAGTGGTTTAATTTATTTGCAGCTTGTATGAGGAACCTATGGCATGGGATGTTTAGCTGGGGTCTTCGCCATGCTCTGTAGTGATACAGGCTCTGCAGCACGAGCTCTATCACTCACACCTGGGAGGAGCAGCTCAGGGAGCTGTTTATGAACTTCAGCTTTCCTCTTCTGTCCATTAATGTGTGATGTGAGCTGCACTTGGATTGTCTGCTGCAAAGTGGCTTGCATGCTGCTAAGCCAGTCCTTTAAAAGAATCCCTGTGGTTTATTCTGGGGTTTTCTTCTCAACACAGAAATCTATCAGGAGACAAAGGCAGTATTTCAGAGCAGGTATTGCTCCACATCATCATGATCCTGAATAAAACCTCAAATTCACCTCATCAGTGAAAGTGGTTTCTATGTGCTCTCAGCTAATCAGGTATTGAACAGCTGTCAAAAGTGGTGCAGAGAGGAGTTTAAAATTAAGCTGCCAAGAATAACTGGTCTTAGTACAGTGTTTCTTGTATTTGCATGATCCACTCTTATGACTAGTCACTTGTACTGTGCTCAAGGTTTGGACAAATTAACTTTTCCCCAGCATGGCACACATTTACTTAAAGGTTCATTTACAGGGGAATATGTATTACTGCAGAAATGCTAATGATGATGCTGTTTACTGTGTAAATACAATATTAAACTTGATGTGAAATTTTAAGGGGTTTTTTGGTGGCTTATTTTAGGCTTATTCATTAATTCAGGTAAATTTAAAAAATATTCTTGAACAGCTTTGAAGACTTAAATAGAGAATGCTCTGACTGTTACTTGTGTTATTTGTATTCATATGCTTTTTTGTATTTTGAAGGTCTGAAGCCAAGCTGGTCTCTGTATTTCAGTAATGGAACTGTTGGTATATTTTCGTTGTTGTGCAGTCTGTTTCTTCATTCACAGGGTCTGCAGAGCTCTGTTTTGTTTTCAGATGATCCAGTTCAAGCTTCTTTTCATCTTTTTTTTTCTTTTTTTTCCTCCTACCCATGCTATAGCATCTTTCTGAAAGGAAATTCGAACTTAGGTCACCATTGGGAAATTTGCCTTAATCTTGCAACAACAAGTCTCTGTCACTAGTTTTTCTCAGGAAATGCAATTTGTGCAGTTGATCTGCCTCTATCTGTACTTTCCTCTATTAGCTTTTGAATCTCAGTTAGTGATGACTTCATTTGGCAGATGCTCATTTCCCACCGATTTGTGAGGAATAGCAGATGGGGAGAGAAGGCACGACTTGATCATCTCCTTTAGGGAAAGGCAGAAGGAACGGAACTGTTTGATATTGCACCAGCCCCCAAGTGAACCGTCAGGGTCTGTCAGCTGCCCAGCCATGTGACTGCATAAGCAAAGCAATAGTTTTGATCTTCTGACAAACTCCAAAAAAGAAGGTGTGGGTTGAGGGAAGGAGCAAATGAAGCTGCTTAAAATGTACCGTTTTGAGGTGATGAAGGAGGAAAAAAACATCTTCTCCAACTGTGTTGTGATTATTAGTTCTGTGTACTGCAAATAAATCACAGTATTGCCTTTCTGTTGCTTGCTGATGAATTTTCACCATTTGAAATTTGAATTTTAACCATGAATTTGAATTGTGCAGAAATATGGTTCTCTGTCAAAAGTTAAAATGAAAGGATCTATTGTAGACATTCAGTGTAACTAAGAATTGCAAACTGATTAAACTCATTGTCTACCACTGAGATAAAATTTATAGTATGTAATCAAATAATTGCTGAAATGGAAAATGCCTTAAAACATTAAACACCTGTCTGGAAGTTGTGGTAACTAGGACTATTAACTTGCATACAGGCTTTTGGGAAAGAAATAGCAACTGTTGTTTCATCACTGTCAGGAACTTGAAAAACACTGATCAGAATTAAGGATGGGGGAGCCTTGGTTTCTTCTGCAATTTTTCTTGAGAGAGAGTGAGCCTCATTCCAGTCTTAGCATTTGTATCACTGATTCAGTGCAGGGATGTTAATGGAAGGTTGAGGTGTACTTTCATCATGCAAACTCCATCTGTATTCATATAACTTCTATATAAATCTATGATTTAATAGAAAAAAGAATGGAAAGTGACTTTCTGACAGCAATAAGTACATTTTTTTAGATAGAGCATTGAATTGAGGCAAATTTACCTTTTTATTGATAGTTTAATTGAAGATCCTTTAGCTGTTTATAGCCAGGGTGGGTAATCCCTAAATATGGCTCGTCATTCTCTCCTGAAAGAGTGGATGCAGTGCACGTTTTGTCTGTTGTGGGCTATGGAGTGGCTGCCACATTTGTCTGCCCAACCTCTGCCTTGCTTCATGTGATTTGAGCGATGGTCATGCTGGTGTTAGTTTCTTTCAGTATCAAACAACTGTGTAATTAGTAACACCAGTTTAATTTTCCACTTCTGAAGGAGACCCAGTCTTTTCTCTGCAGGCTTTTTGCTGCTACTTCAAAATTACAAAAACCCCTAAGAACTTCCTTAAAATGGTGCATTTTAAGGTTGCGTATACAAGTTCAGTATTTCTATATTTATGCTTTCCTGAAAGGCAGTTCTTTAATATGGATAGAAATTTTGTATTGCTCTGAGGTGTGGAGAGAATAAATTTAAAGCAATATATATTTTTTTCCTAGTAAGCCCCAAGTGATTTTTTCAAGTTACATAAAATTTTAATTAAAAGCGCAAGTTTAGGAGAAAGCCTGTTTCACTGTTAGTTATGCTGACAGTGTAGAACTTCTCCTGAGGCCTGTTAATTCCTTCAGCTTTTCTGCTGGAGCCCTGTGTCCCCTGAGCCAATTCCATGCTGATCACCAGCTCGGGCAAGGCTTGGTTACACAGAGATGCTCTTCAGTGGTTAAGGTGCAGCAGTTGAAAGAGCAAGGCTGAGTTTGCTGTACTCCAGCAAGTACTCCTCCCAAGGCCAGTTTACACCTGAGAGATGCCATCTGTGCAAGTGTTTGACTTCCACCCCCTGAACTTTGCATTCCTCACTCTAAGTAATATGATTTAGGTTTGGTTACTGATTACACGTTGGCATGGCTGAAGGCGTAATTGACATCCTAATGACTTACACGTGAAGAAGCGAGGTATGAAGAGCAGACACAGTAATTTTGGTTGGATCTGTGATGATGATGTGTTGGCCAATGTGGGTGTGTCCATATCACACTCCCAAGACTAGGAATGTGCTGTCTGGCCAGTAAGGAGGGAAGAAAGCAGGAGTAGTGGTTCCAGCTCTTGGGAGATGGTGGCATCAGTCAGAGGATGAGGACAGAAGTGTAGCTCAGATATAGTGAAACTATAAACAGCTGATGTGAAATGTACTGCCAAAAATAACTGATATTTAAACAAATGCAGATCTTCTGTTGTACTTTAAGTATAACTGGGTTTTCTTTTAATTAAAGTTGGCTTTTTTATTTTTAAAAAAGCTTTAAAATTATTCAGTTAATTACCATTACAGTATAAATATATGAACAAACGACCACATTCATCATTTCATGGTCTGTGGAGATTGCCGAAGTACACACCTTTTAGTTTGTGGTGTGTCCCTCTGTGGAAGAGAACTTCCAAATCCCTTGGATTTGCTGAGCAGCAGGAATGCTCATGGAGGGTTGCTGTAGACTGAGTGGCTTAGGGCCATCTGCCTGTATGAGTTACCTGATGTGAGGTTGGACAAACTTCCGCAGAGTGAATACCTGGAACACGGCCTGCCCAGTGTGTGGGTTGCAGTGGTATTGTAACCTGTGGGTGTCATGCTTCATAATTGCAAAAATACACCCACACCCACTTGTTGATGCCAAATAATTCTAGTGATGAGCATGGAAGGGCAAAATAGTTGTTTAATTGTAAGGATGTGGATAGTCTGTTTGAGGGCTGCTGTCAAGGTAGAATATGATGGGAAGCATGAATCTTCACAGCTGGGACTTGATAAAACTAATGAGAGGAAAAGGCATGGCCTATACTGACAATTAAATATAGAGGTTTTCATATTCTTCTGGTGACAGCTCTGAATCTGAGCTCTGTTCCTGTCTTTTTGACACCTCTGCAGTCTCTTGATGAAATATGCATTTGTGAATTACACAACTCTATGTTTACTTGCAAAGGAAGGTAATATTAGTACTGAGGCATAAATATGTCACTGTCTCTACTAAAAATATGTTTAAAAGTGGGTAAACTTTTGATTACAGGGTTTCTTTTCTCTTAATCTTTTCCCAGCCAGCCTAAACATGTCCAGTATTTACATGCTGACTTCTGCAATCCCTTTGAAGCATAGTTTGGAGCTCACATCGCAGTGCTGCAGAATTTTTGAATAGGAAGCCAGTGTTACACCCCTTGCCCTCCGAACTCCCATACTTCCCCCTTTTCTTTTGGGATCAGAGAGGAGAAAAGTGAATATAGATCTTAAACCTTTGCTGGCTGCTGTGCTTGCAGTATTCCAGGTGGGACAGTCTCCAGCATGGATGATCTCCAAATGGGATTGTGTTCCCACCAGTTCTGACTGCTGTGGTCCTTCAGCTGATGATCAGGGTTTCAGCGGCAGTGTTTACATGTAAAGCACTTTGTGATCTGTTCTGTATTATGCCTTTCATTCTGTAGCTTTCATCCTTTAAGATTTTTGCCTGTTACTTCCTGAGGCCAAAGAATACTAACAAGGGTAAATTCTTCAAAGTCTCCAAGAGAAGAGAGTGTTGGTTTTTGTTAAACCTCTTCAGCTTTCTCACTTGCGTACAGGAATTGCCATGTCTGTGTAGAGGGCTTTGGCTCTGCCTTCAAGTTCTTGATTGACGTTTCCTGCTTGGTAGGAGCAGTGTTATGCTTTTACATCAGCTGCAAATGCTGATGAGTTATTAACTGACTATGAGACTTCAAGCCAAGCATCTTGTGTTCCCTTTGCAGAAATGCGGCTGAATGGAGCTTAAAGGGCCACAGGTGAAAGAACATGGACATTTCTGAAGGTGTGAGATGTCTGGCAGTGACCTCCTTACCTCAGTAATAAAGAAGAGTTTTTCTAGAGGAACTTATGATATCTTACTCCAGCTTCTTAATATACTAACTGGAATGGTGCTCTGAGAACAATTCTCCATAAAAAAGCACTTACCCTACTACAGAACAGTATTACTTTCTCTACTGATAATGTAACTCAATGGCGGAAAATAATGTTTTGATAAGCATGCGTGAAGATCGTTCCTTTCACGTGCGATACAGGTAAGACTCTGGTAATTTTGCTGTAAATTAATAAGTGCTATTAATAACAGCTAAACAAGTTTCAACAAATAGTTTGATATCTCTGCTAGTAGTGTTATTGAAACTGAAAATTAAACCCATTTTTTTCTTGATTTTTGAACAATGAAAATTCACTTTTGCTACATAGCAGATTATATTAGTATGATTACATGACTGTGTAGTATTGGAACTTGCATGGTAGTGGAATAGTACATTATTGTCTGTATTTCCTTGTACTTGGGGTATAATGATACGAAGTATGATGCCTGCAGGGTAATACTTGCTCCCTCTTTTAGCTGTTGGGCTGCCTATGCAAATTGCTGAGTTTTGTCTGCTAAAGTTCTATGTACTTGTCCCTTTATTGTTTTGATGAACGATGAGATGTTTTCCTTGCTTAAAATAAAGAGGTTTGATTGATAGATGAAAACTGCCTTGGCACCTTGGACTCAAAAATACTGTTCTTGCAAGTGAAGAGGATATGGGATTTCCCGAGAGCTTTTACCATTTTTCTTCTGAATCCCCTTTACAGACATGGGACAATGTGTTAGCATTGCAGACTCGCTCTAATGGAGCTGAACTACAGGAGCATTGTATAGTGAATAGTGTTTGGAAGGGTAAATCTTGCAGCTCATTCAATAGGAAGGGACACTGGAAGACTGAAATGATTGTTTAAAAAGAAATAAAAAATGTGGTTCTTGTGTGCTCCTGCCATGCCTACCCTGGTCATTCTCTCTTTGGAGACCTTTTCATCACTGGCTAACAGCAATAAGGCACTATCTGTATTTGTAAGACAGCACATGCTATGGCTTAAAATTAATCCTTTCAACATTCTTACAATGTTAGATTGGTGTTGGATTGGTCTCCTCTTCCATTTCATAGAACAGAGGTACTTTGTTTCATTTCATACAAGTCCAGTGTCCTGGTTAGCAGTGCAACCAGCCGGAGAAGCTTTTTCATGGTCAGTAAGGAGAAAAATTAGCAAATAAGCTGTAATTTACTTTTTTCTCTCTTCATGTTGGTAAAATATTCATCCTGTGACTTTGACCCTAAGTGTGTAAGCATGATAGTTCTGAGCTGAGTGTTTCCTGAAGGGACCCACTTCCCAGCATTCCTCTACCACATTTACCCACACTGGTGCTGATGCTCTCGGTCCTCCCCAGACAATTACAGAAGGTCCTTGCTCACTCTTTAATAAAAGCAGGAGGTGTTCAGGGTACTATTATAGAAGTAAATGGGTGAAAAATGTGTCATGGCCAATTGTCTGGTTTAAACTGACAAGCTAAAAAAAAACTTTAAAAAAATTGGCAAGCACAGTCAGGGCACAATGTCTTACTTCTTTATGCTATATTTCAGTACAGGTTTGAATGAGAGCAATTAAAAATATCAACAATAACAATATTCATGATCTTATTAAACTTTCCTGCAAGAACTGTAATATGATTCACATTTAAAAAACATGATGGCAAAATACTTTTAATTTAAAAAAATATAAAACTTTTCTAAGACTTTGAGAAACTGCAGAGTAATTCAGTGTATTGAACTGGAATTTTATGATGATTTTGATAGCTATAATTTGGAAATATTTTATTTGTCTGGAGTCTAAAATTTAGTGCAGGAAATAAAAGGTCATAAATTACTGGGGAGGGAGTTACCAGTTTCTAAAAAAATTTACTTGCAGATACTATCCCAGGTTTGTTTGGCTCTGACTACTCCTTCCTTCCTTCTGGCATTCCATTAGAACTGATTTTAAAGAAGCTGGAGCCCACTCCTAAGAAAAGGCTTTACTATGGGTCTGTTTCTGACTGTGCAAGTGTTTCTTTGTCCCCACAGCAGTTATCAGTATCACTTTAGCAGCTATAAAAATTTTTATGCTGGTGGAAGGATACTTTTTCTTCTTTTGTTGTTTAGTGACTGAAAATAAAATGCTAATGTTACTTGATCTGTATGAATAAATTATCTGTAGTATGAATGTTTGTAGAACTTGCTTCTTTTGGCCTGCTAAATTCATGCACCAAAAACTTGTAACTGCTTTTATTTTGACTGGAGCGAAAGAACCCAGAATTCAGGTGTGTGGTTTCTTTGTGTGCGAGTTGTTTGTTTCTAACCTCACCATCAAGCGTAGTTTGATGGAACCAGTGCTGCAGTGGAGGCGTGGCGGAGCTGTTTGCAGTGGTCACTGTGGAGGCTTCTGCTCATGTGGAGAAGCCAAGAGTAAGGGCAGGAGTCAGGAACGTGAGCTTTATTATAGGATGGTGTGTTATTAGTAATGCTGTGCGTCTTAACTAAAGGGATGTAACATAATTACAATAAGAGTGTAATTGTTTTGTCTCTAGCTGGGTTATTTGTGCCATGTTTCATGGCAAATTGATGACAACTGTGTTCCCCCTCAAAAGCAAAAAGTCCTCTTAGTCGGAATTGAACTGAGTAATACTAAATTGTGTTGAGAGATTGTAGTAATCAATGAGTCTTATTGCCTTCATTCTTACCAGTTTTCTTGTCCTTACAAGATGAGAACAGCTGAAGGGAGGGAGACAAAAACAAGGATGCGATATGCTTAGGGTTTCTATTCTTAAAAATAATAAAGGTTTAAAATAGAATGTGAAAAAAGGTCAGAGAAGAACAAGGGGAGAAAAAAAAAACGGGGAGCTAGGCAAGAGGAAAAGTTTCGAGGGACAGATAAGGATGAGGTAGTTTTACAAATGAGAAATTATTCAGGAGATGCCAGCCTTTCAGAGAACAGGCCCAGGCATCTCTATACAGCATAACAAAATGAAGCCCTGTGTGAGCATTTCCAAGTAATATCTGAGAGAACGTTACCCTGTTCAGCAGGAACAGAATTTCATTAGGAGTCCACAGATGAATGGGGCTTGTTCTCTTCTCCTCTCTGCAGATACATTGAATCTCTTGTTTGGTGTTGGGTGTTGAGTAAATAATTCAATTCAGCCCTGGGAACAGAGAAAGTAATGTTGTGTTCTGCTTGTAACTATTTAATGACTTCCTAAAACATTGATTAAGCTGGCCCTGTCTAGTTTGCCAAAGTGCTATTTAACCATGAGTAGTGACAGGTGGAGAACACCTATGTAAATCTCAAAAAGCCCCAGCAAAACAAAAAAAAAGTGTTCATTTGCATAGGAGTCCTTTAAGTAGCAGAAGGGAGGAAAAAACAAATACAAACCAAAACCAGACCTCTTCTGAATCCAGTTTTGGTACTTGATGGAAAAGCCTAGGAAACTTTGAAAATAACTGAGTGATTTCATAGCTCTTATATAACCTGAATAAAATATTAATATTGAGTGCAGGCAACTGTGGAAATAAATATTTAATTTTCTCTGTTCTATTTTTGTATCGCTTATTTAGATTTTGAAATGGTAGGTTAGAAAGAACGGATCCAGATGGAATTAAAGCATTAATTTGCTGTACAGATTCCAGCAACTTGTTAACACAACCTCTCTAGAGTTGTGCTTAAGAGAAGTGTTCATTTCTGCATTCTTTTTTTTACTCAAACAATTACTAATTCCCTTTTTCATTTACTTCCTGTAATTCTGTTGAATTGAAACACTCTGTAATAACAGCTGATTTTCTTCAGTCTAAACCTTTTGCTTCTTAGTTGTGTTCTGTATGAAAGACGCCACAACTTTCATTTTTCTAAGCTATAATAAATCCAGGGTTGCGAAGTCAAATGATTATATTTCAAGTTCCCTGATGAAATGGTAGTGCTACCTTGGCATTTGGCATTTTTTGGTGTAGTGTGAAATGAGATGAATGCAGTCTCTCAGGGAAGTTACCAGACTGCAGCACTCTCTGATACTGGCCTTGTACCTTTTCTACCTTTGCCTTTTCTTCACTGATTACGTGGCTAATGCATCACAGTTAAAAATGTATTTTTTAATGGAATAAATTCACTTACAGAAGCAGAGTCCAGTGTAACATTTTGACTGTTATGTCACACACACATTTTGCTGAAATTCTGCTCTTTTTAGCCATTCAAGCTAAAAATCCGAAGAGTATGGCTGTGTAATGGTCCAAATCTCTGCACTGAGAAGCACCATATTTTCTAGCTGTCACTTTAATTGGACATGTCAGTTAACATGAGGTGCCCGGAGAGAACCTCTTTGGATAGGATTAAGATTACCCAATGAAGTGTTTTAAGTCTTAAACCTTCAGTTGCTGATCGTGTAATCATTTCTGCCTTGTACTTAATCATTTCTGCCTTTTTCTGTCTTACTTTCAACACATGAACAATGTAATGAGACCCAAGTGGTGTGTTGTAGCAAATAGGAATGCTTTAACTTCTCTGAGAAGAGTTTCCAAACCTAAAAATACTGCATGTGTTATGGATATCCAACCTGAGAAGTTGGGCTTGGCAAGAACTTCATGCTGGAGTTATCTTTTGCTGTCAGCATCTTTACCAGCTACCAAACAGACAGTGCTTTTGATTGCAGAAGCTAAACATGTCGGTCATCTCGCTGTGCTTAAGTTGTGGCATGTCAAAGACCAGCAGGTACGGTAGTATTCTGTGTTTTGTATTGTACTTGTGATCCCAGTTCTTCTAGTTCTTTCGGAAGTTGTTAGGTTTTTCAAAAATATTTTCTTCCTGTTCAGATTTGAGTAGAATTTTGTATAATCAATTTTTTTTCTAGTTTAGGAAAATAAAGAAATGTAAATATTGCAGATATGTTAAAAATTTCATCACTATGTCAAGTCAAAACAGGTGTTTCCATTAAAATAACTTTTGCGAAAGCCAGCATTTGATTGTCCACTTTTTGGCAATACTAGCTCATGCTTCTTCAACAATTACAGAATGTCTCTGAGTTTTCATTTTGAAAAAAATCTTAAGAAAAATAGAATGCTGACATTTTGGCAAGCTTTTTAAAATGCATGTATCTTGAAAAAGCTGGAGAACCATATTGCTTCAAGATCGAGACCTGGAGCTGTCGTCTTTCTCATCTTCCTCTCCCCTGCCTCCTTTGCATCTCAGAACTGGAAAGTAGGAAACATTTGGATAAAATTGTTAATGCTTACTGAAATGTTACATTCTGTACTCCTGAACTCACAGGGGCAAAAATGTATGTGAATGGTTTTTAGCACTGTAGTTCTCTATCAGCTTTTGTTCATGTTCAAAATGTAATATTCTACAAGTTCATTTGACACTGAAGTATTTCATACCTGTATAATTACACAATTACTTGTTCATAATAGTAAAAAATATTCCAGTGGATTCTGGAATGATGATGTATTAGTGAAGTAACTTGAATTGACATACATTTTGTCTTTAATTGAATCTAGATATTTTTTCTTACACTGAGAATTTTCATAGCAGTGCCAGTATAAGAAATGAAGTGCCAAGGAGTATTGAATTACATAGGAAGCAACCTGTGGAAAATGAAGTCAGTCTTTGACAGACAGAATATTCTAATTTAATTTTATTCCTGTGAATAATTTTGCAGGTTACTGTGGTATCACCCTAAACATTTAAAGTGCTTCCATTTGTCAGAATCAATATTTGTCAGTAAGAGCTTGATTTCTAGGTAGCTTTTCTGAAATTTTCTAGATGGTGAAAACTGTTTTTGAACCCTACGGGTGCTACATATGTACAAAGCAGTGTTTGGTTTCCTCTCTGAGACTGAAAAAGAAAATAAGAAGTTGTAGCTGCTTGTTTAGATGTTATTTTGCTCAACACCGTCCAAGTTGTAATTTCCATTTCAGCCTTAGTTTCTATAATACTATAAAGCAAAGCTCATTGGTTGTACTGTGGTGCTGACTCCCTCTCCTAAACAAAGAGAGGCCCTCTGAGTAAAATAATGCCCTGTTCAGAGCTCAGGTGCTGGCCAGAGTGTGGCATTTGGAGTGACTGTTTGCCTTTTGCTTCCCTGGTGCAGGATGGAGGCTTCCTGCCTGGAGCTGGCTCTGGAAGGTGAGCGCCTGTGCAAGGCAGGAGATTGCCGGGCTGGAGTGTCTTTCTTTGAAGCAGCTGTTCAGGTTGGAACTGAAGATTTACGAACCCTGAGTGCTATTTACAGCCAGCTGGGCAATGCCTATTTCTACCTGCATGAATATGCAAAGGCCTTGGAGTACCATCACCATGATTTAACTCTTGCAAGGTAATCGTTCTCCATGTCATCCATTCTGGTAGATACGAGCAGCTGACTGTTCATTTCCCTGCCAAACCCTCCTGTTAATACTGGCTCATGAGTCAGCGTGGCGGTGGCAGAGGGCTGGGGGGCCTGGCAGGTCAGGTCACCTGGTTGCCCTCTAACCTGGCAGCTAATACTTGGTCTAGCACCATAATCCTGGAACTGACTGAGGCCTCACCAGGTTTCTGGATAATTAAGTGGCTACTTTAAATCCACCCTTTCTTTACCCTTCTGTGTTTTTAAAACTCAGTGTTTCTAGTTCTTCAGATTGTTAAACTGCTGTCTTGTTTACTAGACAGAACTCCTTAATGTTTATCTTTGTAAAACTCATAATGTAATACTGTGAAATCTAAAACCGTGTCCATTTCATATGCTATTCATGTATCTGACTTTTACTGATTTGTATAGATCCAATAAAAGACACAGGCATATAATGTACTTAACCTCAATTTATGCATAAATCTATTCTTGCCCCTGCCTTAACGTGCTTCAGGTCTGTGACCTTGTGGGCATTTTTGTTGTGTTATCCCCCAGGTACGACAGTCGGAGTGGTTCAGTGGCAGTCTCTTGCCTTAGTCTCATTTAGAGTCTAGAAATGAAGTAGTGCCTCGAGCTACAGAGCAGACTGCAACTCTTAAACCTTACAGTAAAGTATCTTGTTAAATAAAAGGAGACTTCTACTGAAAAGGAGATAGTAAAGTAAAACGCAAATGCAGTTAAACTTCTCTTTCTAATGCTGTCTTTCTACATAATCTTTAAGAATTTTCTCTCTATTCTCTTCCTAAAAGATGTGAATTTAGAAAAAACGTTAAGCACAGGTGATCAATACCATGAATACCAGCAGCTGGCCAAACAGCACCGAGAGAATGAGATGTCTGTCACCACAGATTGAACAATGTTTATGAGTGCATTTCAGACATAAAATGAACACACATACATTTACAGGGCTGTAGTCTCTTTTCATAAATTCATGTAATTCTCTACCATACATTGACCATCTGCGTGGTTTAAATTATACACTGTTTTCTGGGTACTTCATTTCTGCAATTTTAGGACAATTGGAGATTTACTGGGAGAAGCTAAAGCTAGTGGGAATCTGGGCAACACCTTAAAGGTTCTTGGGAATTTTGAAGAAGCTATTGTTTGCTGTCAAAGACATCTGGATATTTCCAGAGAGCTTAATGATAAGGTAAGAATTGTACAGGAATTGGGATGTCAAGTGCTAACACACATTCCTGAACCCTGTTGCACTTGTAAGGAGTTGTGCACCTTTCAGAGGGAAATAGTGAATAGTCAATTATTTCTTCTAGGCAGTAAGAATCTGTTAGTTGGAATACAGTTGCTTGTACCTGGAAGACTTTGGATCCAGGTTAAATATTATCCTATTTTGTGGTGGGTTTGTTTGTTTTTAATTTAATTTTTAATGGTAATTGACCTTAGGAATGTATCTTGCTCTTCAAAAAGAAGTAATATGCAAAACAATTGGATTGAGGGATATGACTGGGTAGGTGATAACATGTTAAGAATGGGCAGAGTGTGTGTTGACACGTAATTAAGGAACTTTTTTCCGTGTGGATGGTACAAATAGTTGTTGTGACAGAAGTGTTTGAAGCATGAAATTTTAATGCCTTCTTTTACTTCTGGTTCAGGTTGGAGAAGCAAGAGCACTGTATAATCTGGGAAATGTATATCACTCTAAAGGGAAAAATGTAGCTAATGCTGGGACTCATGATCCAGGGGAACTTCCAGATGATGTGAAAAATGCTTTACAAAAAGCTGCAAATTATTACGAGTAAGTAGTAGATTTAAGTGTTGGGGACTGGGAGGATATGATCATGTAGCTCATTAGAATATGGGAGATTTGCAGTGCCATGAGCTAAACTGTGGAAAGCTTCTTTGCAGAACTGAGGTACCTGTCAGTTTGGTCTTTCCAACAGGACAGTGCACTGGTTTTTTATCATGCCCTCACTTGTAGTTAAAACCAGCAGAATTCTTCAAAGCAGGCTGAGACAACAGGACCTTGTGTAACTAGAGGCGAGCACACTGGCTTGAGTAAGAATGCAGTGGAGTTTGGTATCTGAGAGGAAGTATTTCCTACTCAGATTTATGGTTATATGAAGGCCATTAATATAGGCCAAAGTAGAATACCTCTACCTTTTCCTTTATATAAGAATTTTTAAAATAATTATTTAAATGACTGTGAGAAAAAACCCAAACCTTTTAAAAGTCACTATTCTCTTTCTCACTTTCCCCATAATAGGGAAAACCTGACAATAGTAACAGAGCTGGGTGACAGAGCAGCACAAGGGCGTGCCTTTGGAAATCTGGGAAACACACACTATCTTCTGGGCAACTTCAGGAGTGCGGTTTTAGCCCATGAACAGGTACAACAATGTGCTAGTAACAAATTCTGTTGTAGCAGAATATCAGGTTGCTTCTGACCTTTAGTACATGTATTGTGTCAGATCTTGTTGCAAGCTTTTTAATGCAGGTTTTAAATCTTAATGGCACAACTTCAAGTTTGGCTGTTCTTATCAAGCACTGTTGACCTGAAGAATGCATTTTTTTCATGCAGTTCTGCATGCAAATGTATGTTACAAAGTATAAAGTGGAGTAAATAATGCAGTTATTTCACATTTTTAAGCGTCTCCTAATTGCAAAAGAATTTGGTGATCGATCAGCAGAAAGAAGAGCATACAGCAACCTTGGAAATGCTTACATATTCCTGGGGGAATTTGAAACTGCTGCTGAATACTACAGGTGAGTGACTGCTGATAAACACAATTTATACCTCTTGTACAGTTTACTTCTGTTGTGCCTGGTACTGCAGCTCACTGTGGAACAGCCATCTCTTCAATAGAAAACACTTTGGAAAAAACTCCATTTGTTTAGCCAAGAAATTTTTCCTTTGTTGTTTAACTATTCTGGTTCTTTTAAGGGAGGGGCAGCATTAATGCTTTTTATTTTTTAACTCTTTTGTTCCTTTAAATAGATTCTTTGCAGTACTGTAGACAGACATCTTTCCACTGCTAGGCATTTATTCCCTTTATTCTAGAAGCAGGCATTACTGTCTCAACTCTTAGTGAGTTCTGGAATGATGTGAGTAGCTCTCCTACCCTGAGATGGGTGGCTGCCTCAGGTGTGCTCACCAGCTGAGAGAGGTGGTGCACAGCAACATTAAATTTACATCTTTAGTCTGTATTTCCAAGCCAGTCTTCTTCATCTCTGCACCACTAACCAGTTGCTGCTGTACTTGGGAAAGTAAAAGCTTGGCAAAGATACAATATGGGTGTTATTAGTATCTTACTGGGATTTCAGAGCACACCTGTTCTTGGGGAAAAAAGCCTCAGTACTTAGCAGATAAATCCCTCTTACCACTCAAATTCTTCTTGCCCAACAGGGCTGGGCTGGCTTGGTGGATATAGGCCTGTCCTGCCCATGCTGATGGGGAAGTAGGTATTGTAATACTGGCATTAAATGGTGCATCCTGCCAGGGAAACGCCTACAAATTATTAATGAAGCAATAAATTAAAAGATGCTATTTGAGGTATCAGGCTGCTCTCTAATAAAGTAGGTGGAAGTAGGTTGCAGTGGAGGGGAGTGGAAGACTTCACAAGTCTGAGTGTAAGAGTTCACAAGATAAATTAGGGCAGCAGGCTGGCAGATTATCAGCTAATCAGTTACTAAGTTGTGTAACTGATTTTTGGGTGTGCACTTCTGAAACCTTCTCCTTGCAGTGGTTTCTGAGGTGAGTGACCCTCTCTTCCAGGAGGACGCTGCAGCTGGCGCGGCAGCTGAAGGACAGAGCTGTGGAAGCACAGGCCTGCTACAGCCTGGGGAACACCTACACTCTGCTCCAGGACTATGAGAAAGCAATTGATTATCATTTGAAACACCTTGTGATTGCTCAGGAACTACATGACAAGTAAGCCCTAAGAGATTGTTTAATTTATGTGTGACACTCCTGGTTGCCTTCAACTCTACTGTCATTGTTCCCTATGTGACAGCTGCGTTAATGTGAATTCCCTCAATGCTGGGCTTTGGTTTTCATATGGAAAACAAAAATTACTCATGATGGTATTTCAGCTAATGAGTCTGAGATGAAAGACAAATTGATGAATGACTGTTTCTACATCATCTCCTGTCAGCGCATCTGTATAAGTTAAGGAAAGGAAAAGCAGATCTGTCTTTCATGACTTCATTATAATAATTCACCCTACTTTCATAAGAATCTGTCTCTTACTTGTCCACAAGTTAGTAATATAGGAAGAGATGGGGGAAGGAGAATAACACAGCAGCAAGTAATGTTTATATTACAATCCTGATTTCTGAGGCCTTTTTTATAATGTCAGGTGCAACCATAATTTTTTTGCAACATTTAAATGTACGTCTTCTTAAGTCAGTAAGAATACGGAGGACTAATAAGGCATGCAAACTGAGGAAAAGCAAAGTAGGTTTTACAATGTTCCATGCTTACAAAACTGACTAAGTTGTTCGCTCTGAGCTTAAAAATCAAAATTTTGGTTAAATTTGTTCATATTTATTTATAACCAGATCACACTCCTTTAAATACAGTATCTAATGTGTTGGTGTTGGAATGGTCTCTGATGATTGCCTTCATTTTTTTTGGCCCAGCAAATTACTGGGGCAGTGCTGTGAAAACCTGACCTCTGGTGTTCAGCAGGTAGAGGTGTAATTGCAAATGTGTGTTGTTTTCAGAATTGGGGAAGGAAGAGCGTGCTGGAGTTTAGGGAATGCATACACCGCTCTGGGAAATCACGACCAAGCCATCCATTTTGCAGAAAGGCACCTGGAGATTTCCAGAGAGGTATGATTTCCATACTCCCACTATGTTGGCTGTTGGTGTTTGCTCTCACTCACACAGAGGTTTTACGGAGGTACGTCCATGCATTTGATTTTGAGCAATGGAATACATTTTGAATTATTTCAGAGACAGTTGATTCCATGTTGTTTCAGCCACCCTCTCACTGCAGTTAGCTCCTCAGTTCTAGTGTCACCACAAACAGTGTCACGGACTCCAAGTTAGTAACCTAGCAGAGATTATTTTAGGCTTTGTTTTGTTACCTGTTAGTTGTTAGTTCTTTAAAAAGATGTTCTTAGTCTTCAACCAGGAAAACTTTTTCAGCCTTTTTCTCTCAGAAATCTAGGGGACAGGGATTGCTTTACACTTACACGTGAGTATTTGTTAAGGTAACATAACTGCTTATTTGATTTGCTTGAAGGTAGGAGACAGAAGTGGAGAACTCACTGCCAGACTTAATCTCTCAGATCTTCAAATGGTTCTTGGATTAAGCTACAGCACGAACAACTCCATGATGGCAGAAAGCCACGTGGTGGAAAACAGTTTGAATGGTATGTGCCTCTTTCTGCAGTATTTTCCCAACAGAGAACTTCAAAAAGAATCTCGTTTGAGTTCTTTACTGGTCATGGTTGAGTGTGCAAGTTTGCTTGGTTTTCTCTCCACCAGCTAAAAAAGGTTCTTGTGCCTATTGGACCCCTTCAGCATCTCCTTTTCTGGAGGATTTATGTTGTGAATCACTGCTTAGTTTCTTCATGTGTTCTAATTGTGTCTATGTCTTGGACCCTGGACCTTAGATAAGTACAGCCACAGCTTTGCAAGTGACACCATAAATTTTAATAATGAAAAGATGAATTTGTCTCTTGAAGGTGGCAGACCAAGAGGACGCCGTTACAGTATGGAGAACATGGAACTTATGAAATTAACACCAGAAAAGGTTGGCACTTTGCTTCTTTCTGTTCTGCTGAGATTGCAGTGAAACATTTCTGAGGGTGTGCTGATGTGCCATTTGCCTCCCCTTTTAATTTAGGTGATCTTAGGAGTTCATAACACCAGGTCTAACAATACTAACAAATAATACTTTTGTCATTAGGTAACAGTCAGTGTGTGACAGATAATGGTTGCAGTGGCTTGCAGGAAGCTTACTTTATTCCCTGCACGAATGAGAAAGAATGGGGTTCTGTAATGTGCATCAAAGGAATTCTTTCATCTCTTTATAGAGATGGTTTGAGGTTGCAGCACGGAAGTAATTCAGAGTAAAATTTGTAAGCTCTAGCTCAGCTCTTCTGAACACTTTTTCTTTGGTTACAGTAATTTTATAGGCACTTAAAATACATGTTGTGTTTTTCACTTTGAGATTTTAACCAACTTGCAAACCATCAGAAGCTTCAACATCCATCTTGAGTAAGGATGCTATTTCAGAAATGCTGCAGCTGAGTCACGGACAGGCAAAGCAACTTCCCCCCAAAGCTCAGAGAAATCTCTTGGAGATGAGAGTTCCTGATTAAAATCCTTGTGCCAGTCTGTGAGAGATTTCCTTCAAATTCTGCCTTTCAACAGTGGGCTGGCAGTTCTGCATAAATTACTCCAGTGGCAGACTGAAATTGATATTTTTCCCTCCACACTGGGATATTTAATTCCAGTCTCTCCAGGTGAGGCAAAGCCTGTCATGTTAATCAAACAGGCAGTAAAATCTCAAAGCATGTGGACAATCAGTACAGCTGAAGTTGGCACTGGTGCTCAAAAGCCTCTTTGGGTACTGCTTTAGAAAGATTCTGTGTTTAGTCTAGGGCAAGGCTCTGCAGGGAACCTTCTAAGCTTTTGGCCACTATCAGCTGCATTTTCTTACTCTCTGAATCTTTTTATCTGGGAGCACTTTTAAAATATGTATCCTCTAACAGTCTGTGCCTTAAACACACTAAAATGTGTCCTGTAGATTTTTGGCATTAATCTACTATTGCAGTCTAGCACTTATGAAGGGCTTTCTTCAAGGTACTTGTTGGGTAGATCCTGCAAGTTCCTTCCATAAATGTCTGGTATGTAGAACATCCCCTGACCTGAGCATTGGGGTTTGATTATACAGGATGGCATCTTCTCAAAGTCTGTGTGCTGGTGTTCAGTAAAGCCTTGAAAAGGGAAATCCACTGGGTAGGCAGTGTTGCTGAAGATTTGTGACTGTGTTCATGATTTCTGATGTTGAATCAGGAAAAAAAAGGGGTTGTTTTTATTCAGTTACAAGAGTCTGTCAGTTGTGGATAATTCTGTTTATTTTAGAGGAAGTTTTAGGGAAAATCTGTCAGGTTGATAAAGCTATCCATTCTGTTTAGTGAAAGGAGATGGTTATTCCTGTTTGTTCTTGTGCTGGCATTTGTCTCCCTCTTTTTTTTCAATCTTTATTGGGAAGTTCGTGTACATCAGGGATGGCTGGTTGTGTAGCTGCATTTATGTAAGGGTTTGTTTTGCTCTAACACTTTGTAATATGGGGTGGGGTTTTTTTCATTTTTTCCTTTCCAGTTTTAAAAATGCCAGTTGGGAAGTGCCAGCTGGGCCTGCAGTTCAGCACTTTTATTAACTGCCTTTCCTGCACTGCAGTCAGCAAGGACAATTTCAGTGTGTTTAATTAAAACCACTACTTGATCATGTTTTAATCCATCAGCTGTTACACCACAGTTCAGTTCTCAGACTGACCAGTAACAGCACTAACCTGCTCCTGCTAACAGCAGCTCAGGAATTATAACCACATCCTCATGGCTGCATGAACAAATTAATGCAAAGCTGCCCCATTTTGGGGAGGAAAAGCAGCAGCAAGTAAGAGGTAACAGTACTGGTAAAAAAAAATAAGAAGGCTTAATTTCCTGACTCTTGTTTTCTTAGGTTCCAAACTGGAACAGTGAGATTCTTGTTAAACAGAAACCACTGGTTGCCAAAACTTCAGCAAAACTTCATTTTGTAAATCGACTGAAAGGCAAAAAGTACAAAAACGGCACCACCTCCAAAGTTTTGCAGGATGCCAGTAATTCTATTGATCATCGACTTCCAAACTCTCAGAGGGTAGGTGTGGTAAGCTGTGGAGATCATTGCATTTACTAATCTTTGTGTGATCAGAATTGTGGAAAACATCTTCTTGCAGCTGTCCTGTTCAGTTTAACTTGATTTAAACTGTGGCTCTAAACCGATGCAGAATCTGCCATTCTACAGCTCTCTCAGGGATGGTGCCAGCTTTAAGATTTTCCTACTGAAACATTTTATTCCTGGTGGATTTTTTTAAGTTAGACCTCAGCTTGCACATAAATTTTTTTTCTAAGTCTCTTCTAGACCCCACTTCTCCAAACTTAAAATCTAGTTTTCTGATTCAGGCAGTGGGAGATATTTTGGACATACTTTTTAGGGTCTTAAGAAGTCAGTTCAAAATAAAAGAACCGAGTCATTTTGTCATGGACCTGAGGAGACAATGGCAACTGTTCACTCTCCATGGGCATTTTGGGTTTTGTTGAATTAATGGCTGAGGAGGAGTAACTCCAACTGTACCATGCTCAGAGCACTGTTTCTTTCCATTTCAGAGAATGAAACATTTTTAATCTATTTCACTCTCCAAAATGCTGCCCTATCATTAGCATCTCCTCCTGTGATAGATCTCTGGCTATAGAAGTGCTTGACTAAAAAACTTCATTTAATAAATTTCAGATACACAAATATCAAACGTATCACTGGGCTAAAACTCTGACGCAGTTGTCCCAGCTGTAGGTGCTCTAAGTTCAAATACCCCTAAATCTTCTCCTTTTCAGAAAAGCAGTCGGGAGACAATGGCAGATGAAGGGTTCTTTGATCTGCTGAGTCGGTTCCAGAGTAACAGGATGGATGATCAGAGGTGCTGCTTCCAGGAGAAGAACAGACTCTCAGCTGCTTCAGTGGCGACATCCTCTACTCCATCTAAAACAATGATAAAATGTAATTTTTTAAAGTAAAATCTGTATTTGGCTTGAGTTCTTGCCAAATACTATTTTCAAAATGTATTTGCACGCAAGACTCACTACAGCAATGGATTTACTCCTAGGCTAACTTGTTTTGTCTGTCCTGCCCAGCCTTTTCCACGTCCGTGGTGTCCCCGCACACGGATGAGTTCCTGGACCTGCTGGCGAGCTCGCAGAGCCGCCGGCTCGACGACCAGCGCGCCAGCTTCAGCGAGCTGCCCGGGCTGCGCCTCCGGCAGCACAGCAGCCAGGCCGTGCTGGGCCACCTCGTGGCCAGCAGCAACAGGGAACTGGATGATGACTTCTTCGATATACTGATTAAATGCCAGGTAAGTGCTTAACAACACATTCCTCAGCTTCTGTCTCTGGGGGCTTCTTCTCTGCCTCCTGCTACTGAGTTCCTTCAAGTAAGCCGCCGTGTTTATCATGTGCTTTAAGATACACATTGATCTGGCAGATAAGGAGGAACATAAGAAAATATTAGGGTTGGAGGTTTTTTTAAGTTTAGGGACAATTCTTCGTTCTTGGTTTATTTGTTTAATTATCCATTGTCTAGTACGTGTAATTTTGGTATTTATACCATGGTAACTATTAGAAGTAAGAAATGCTTAAAAAGTGAAGAAAAACAAGTGAGGCTATTACAAGGAGTATGTAAAATGGTTTTAAATGTTTAGATTTGGCATGCTAAGGAGGGCACCTGATACACCAGCAATCCTAATTCATCAACTGAAAGAATTCAGTACCCAGGTGTTAGTGGTAATAGTGGTCATCATTCCCATGAGGTTAAGTTTAAAGGATAGTTTATAGCAATACACAAGTGAGGTGACTGTCAATGAGAGCATGGTGCCTATACCAATCAGACCAAAAGAAGTTAACTAAAACGACTTGCTAGTTCATCTGATGGTTGATAAGCATCCCAAAATACAAAATTCAGATGCTGAGTTCTCCAAAGGTCAGTCTGGTAGCCTGGGTGAGAAAGCAGCACCTGGAATTAAATCTTCATTGACAGTGACAGTGTTCATCAACCTGACAGAATACCATGTTCTGTCGTAGCAGCTTGTCTGTTTCCCTCTGTGAGTCAGGCAAAGAATCTAGAAATATTCTGTCTCATTTACGAATGGAAAAATATTTAATCCCCTCTAATCAGTATGGACGCTACTGCTTTAAACAAGCACAGGAGGGCTGCTGTCTTTTGAGCCTTTTTGTCTCAAGGGTACCTATCCCAGGTCCATCCACCACTGAAAGCTGTGCTTTTCCTCCTGTGGCCCCACTGCCCTCCAGCAGCAGCCTGTTCCTGTAGAGAACAGCCCTGCCCTGCTGTGGCTATGGTAGCCCCCGGCAGCTGGCCAGGAGGGCGGCTGTGTGAAAGGAGCAGAGCCCCCAGCCCAGCAGGGTTTGCCACCTGCTCTGTAACCTCGGCATTGAACTGTACCCAGCTGCAGAGTGTGGAGGCAAGGGGCCTTCCCAAATCTTACGCCACTGTGGCCATTTCTTAGTCCCTGTATAAGGAAAGGAAGCCAACCATAGTTTCTGTTGTTTGAGACTAGAAATACCCTGTACTAATGCTAAAGTTCTTCTGGATAAAGGACACTTAAATCTCATTTTGCAGTATTTTAAAGAACTGATCTGGGGGCTTATTTTCAGATACATGTGGACAAGTAGGTCAGAGGAACTATTTCCGCTACACTTGGACTCAATTTCATTTGGCATGTTTAACTTGAAACAAAACTTGAAAATTAAATCTGTCTACTAGCTTTAAACATGAAAACAAAAGCTTTTAGTAGCTTTTTCACTTAATATTGTTCACTTACTACATATCTTCCTGTAAATATGCAGCTTTTATTGCTTGGTCTGTCTGTAGGGTTCCAGACTGGATGATCAGAGATGTGCTCCTCCAGGAGCTGCCAAAGGCCCCACTGTACCAGATGAGGATTTTTTCAGCCTGATTTTACGCTCGCAAGGGAAGAGAATGGATGAACAGAGAGTCCACTTACCCTCGGCTATAAAGGGACCCAATTCCAGCTGAAGACCCCCAGAGGCACGTACTGTACAGCAGCAGGGATCATTTTGGTTTGCTGGAGAAGCACACTTGCCTTTTTTAAGATGACTGCAATTAGTAGCTTTGTCTCCTTTCTCCTGATTTTTCACAGAAATAGCAGCATCATAGAGAGTTGCCCCTGCTCCTGCAGTTGGCAGCTGCTTTCAGAGCAGTGTCTGAGGTACTGGTGCTGTGTCTCCCTCTTGCCTCTAGTCTGTCAAAATGATGATGATTTTTTTTCTCTGTCAATTCTCTCATTGTCAAGTGGATTCTACCACTGTCTCAATCTAGTGTACGACCTAAATTTTTATGTTCTTTTTAAAGAAAACTTAATTTTTTTTCCCCCTGATTTGTACCTCCTGAAAAAAGGTCCTGTTTTCTTTTATACTTTTTTAAAAAAACAATTTTAAAAAAAGGAGAAATAGCTTCAGTATTTAGTCTCTTTACAGAAACAGAGTTTGGAAGAAACAATCATTTCTATTAAAAAAAAATCCCCTAGTTTTAATTCTGTTTAATAAAAAATAGTTTTGTGAAACATGATGGGTTTTTTGGTAATATTTAGTTAACTGTTTCCTACATTATTGCAGAACAGTTTTGCAATCAGCAGAAGTTTTCAAGGAGTACTTACGTTAAAGAGACAGCTGCACATGCTGCTCTACAGCTTGTGTGGTACCTGCCCATGCACCAGGAATCACAGGGGTGCTGGGCACTGGGCACCAGCTCCCATGGGACTGGGACAGTTCCTGTAGCACCTCAGTTTCCAGTGTCACACACAGGAAATGCACAGCTGCTGCCTCCTGTACCTGACCTCAGCTCCTCTCCTGCTCTGGCTAAGGCTGGGCTGTGCTGGGGGAGTTCTGGGGAACAACCACTACAATGTCCCCAGGGTCGCTCCTGGTCCTTGCCCTGAAAACTGCCTGCTACACTATCAGGTTCTCACTCTCTGCAAATCGTAACACCAGGAGGAAATCCATAAGCTGTCCTAAAACCCAGCTGCCAAGAAGCCAACTGATTTTAAAGAACATAAACCCCAAGACAGACCTGACACACCTGAGCTGGGAATTGGTGTTATGGGAATTATTCAAAACTTACTACACAAACCTGATTTCCAGCAAGCAGCAACACTCCACAAGCCTGGGTTTTTCTGGCCACTTAAAGGTGTACCATCTTACTTAACACCTTCATTTCATATTCCAGACACAGTACATGTACTCACTCTCCCAGATTTTACAACCCCACCTTACAGCTTACTGATGTTCTCTCTTCTTCACTTGAGAGCAGAATTAGCAAGCACATGACAAGTAAAGATTAGAGAAAACTTACGCAGAGCTTGGGTCTTCCTTAGTCTCTTTCCTGGGAGTCATGTAAAACACTCTTTTTCTTCTCTTCACATGGTTCCGTGGCAGAACTTTTCCCTTCTAGGTTTTTATTAGGGTCACCATTTTCTCCAGTCTCTCCCTCTGCTTTGCCTGTCTCCTGTTTTTGCTGCTCAAGTGCATGTTCTTCACTAAGGTTTTCAGCTTTGAGAGTTTCAAGTCTATGCACTTCAGATTCAGTGTACAATCTGTTCTGCAAAAAAATCATAATAATTTATTAATTAAGCAATCTAAAGTGACAGCATCTATTGTTTCAAGTGCATCTCAGCTCAGGGGGCAGAGCTCATCCAAAGCCATGACAAGGGTATATTTTTTCCTGGGGAAACAGAACATGTAAATAATGTAGAGTATAAATCTAGTTTGAATTTTCTATAGTTAACATGAAAGTCAGTGCTGCTTTTTTTCCCCTTCTTCTGTGGGTTATCATGATTGCCCAGGCTGACACACGTACTGATCTCTCAAAACTGAAGTTGTCTTTACTATAAAGAGTTTTAATTCAGTAGTTTCCTGCCAGAGTTAGCCTTTGCAAGGTATTTTTCCAGAAGAAACACATCCAAGATACCTCTATCAAACTGTTCTTAGGGGAACATGTACTTCCTTAATTCCTCTCTCCCCCAGATCTGGGTTAAGCTTCTTGTTTAAATGCCTTCTAGCAGGTGCCATTGCAATCTGTTCAGTTTAATGCCAGCTCCCACAGCACCAGGAGTCACATCAGGCTCTGGGCTGGGCACTGGTCCCTGTGGGCCTCTGGTACCTGTGCATCCGGCTCGTCGCTGCTGTGCGCCGTGTCCGGGCTCCTGCTGCCATTGCCCGGTCTCGCCATGGGGAGAGGCCTCGTGGAGGCGTCCCCTCTGTCCTGGTGGCCTCTGGGGCTGTAAGGATGCTTCTGCAAATAATCCTCATCGGCTGTCCTCCCATCGTACTGCCCAAAGGCTACTTGCTCCTGCTGACTGGCAGGCAGAGGAAGACTTTTCTTCTGAGAAGACGTTAAGTATCTTAATGCAGACACTGATGATCCTGCACCATAGCAAAAAGCCTGAGGGAGAGGGAAAAAAAACAAACTGAGCAAAACACCAAATCTCTGTAGCCTATGGTTTTCACACAGATTTCAGTGTCAGTTATCTGAAAGACCCTGGAGGAAAAGCTCTGCTTCAGAGAACAGCTCCAGTTCAAGCGTGCTGCATGAACTGCCAGGCTGGATGCAGTTCCTTCTTGCTGCTACATTAGACATGTTTAAGGCTCTAACTCAATGCTTTTGTGTAATGACTCAAAGACGAAATGGGAACTAAGGTGCAATAAACTGTCTGAGAGTCTAAGATTTTAAGCAGTTCAATGCTATTATATCCCACTTGGGGAGTGGGAGAGGAACATGATTTGAATACAAAACTTGGCTATTTTAATTCCTAGACCAACTGTAGTATGAAGCCTTTCTCAAGCAAAAATTCCCTTGTAGACATAATTTCATTTGTGCTAAGAAATCTGTTCAGCTGTACAAAGAAGAAGTAATATAATAGATAATACCTAAACATAAATACATTTAATATATAAAAAATAAAACTGAGCTTTTAAATATAAGAGAAATGTAAATACAAACCAGGACAGCCAGAGCCATCATAATGAGCACTGGAACCTGCAGAATTAATGGTATCTCCTTCATAAGTGCCTTGATGAATTCACCAATACCTTGTCCTACGTGCTTCAAAGGCTCGGTTACAAAGTTGGTGAAAGTTATTGCCAAGGCCTAGAAAAATACAAACAAAAAATCAGTGTTGTCATACAAACAACAAACATGAACAGTCCCTTTGGGCTTGGCACATACCTTTGTTGGTGGAACCAGCAAAATGGGATTTACAAGCAGAGTTTCATAGTACTTCTGACAGGGATCGTCCTGAAACATCCATGTGCTTCTAAGCCATTCTGAAGTCAAAGCAGAGATATATTTTTACTACTTCTTAAAAATATATTTTGTGACACAGCAGTAATACAGAAAGCAGCATTTCAGTTACAGATGGAAGAGAACTCTTCTAGATACAGTTCAAAACTGAGATTTATTTTTACACATCTGAGATTAGCTTGGCAGTACAGTTCATCCAGTCATGGGGATGCAGGAAGGAGAGGGAAGGCTGGAAAGAAAGAGAAGAACCTGAAGTTTTGCCATGTATAATCAAGAAAGCTCTTTAGGTGAGCTTAGTACCCCAGAAGCCTCAGGGAAAAAAAAGTCTCATCTGTGGAAACTATGAACTTGCACACTGTGTTCACAGCTACTGACAGCATCCTTCTGTGTTACTGCTCATCTGCCAGTCTGCAGGAGATTGTCTATTTTGCTTGCTACATTCAAGGGTCTATTTTAGCTACAAGCAGAAAGTCTTACTTCTTAAGGGAACTTTTACATTATAAACAAGTGATTTATGACATCAGTGTTCCTGTAGTTTGGTTTTACTGCAGTCAGAACATAAATCATTGACATTTATCAAAAACTTATCAGAGTCAGGAAATTACAAAGGGAAGACCATAACAAGCACTCTCTAAGAGCTGCCACACTTCATCTACTTGCTAATAGCACTGGATAGAAATAACAGCTAATAAAAAAACCAGCTTTTTCTGTAAAATAGTAACACTTGAGTAAACAATTACAGATCCAATTCCTTAAATCCATTGTACTCACAGGCCTGATACATGAAAAAAAATCCTTGTCCTGAACTCTGCCTGCCTGTCTTCAGTAAATGGCACTGAATGGTACTGGGGAAACACAGGTAAGTTACAAGAAAAAGACGTAACACCATGACATGCTCCAAGTACAGTGCTGTCATCAGCTCTCCTCCCAAGGCCTAAAGACAAAGTCTTATGGGATGGAAAAAAGGAAAACCACATAATCATGTACTGAAGAAAATTCCCTGTACTACTCATGAAGAAATCTGAGTATTCTGGATACTATGAATTGGTATTTTGTGATCTTAACTACTACTGCAAAGTACAACACAAGTACTCACCGACAAGGCTTCCCCGCCAGTCCAGCTTCTCCGCACAGACTTGGTCGAACTGCCCCATCTTGGCAATCTCTGCCTGGTGCTGAGCGAAGGCCAGCTGCAGGCACAGCAGGGATGGGAAACGGACTGAGCGGGCTGCAGCCGCGAGTGCTGCTCCTCAGCTATCCGTGTTTGCTCTCAGCAGGCCTGGGGTAGTTCCCCACGTAAATGAGAACTTTCCCACTGTCCCCTTGTCATGACAATTCCCCATGTAATATGTATTTAGAAAAGTTTACTACCTAAATAATTCAATGGAGTTAACTTCTAAGAACTTCTAGGAATGGACAGAACTCCTGAGATAATGGCTACCTCTGAGTTATTCTCCAAATAAGAGTCTGAATTGCCAAAGGACCAGATTCCAATACTCAAAGGTACAAGTTCAAGGCAAAAGTAAACTGATGACATCTTTCCTTAAAATGTATCTGGATTAGAGAGAGACACAGCTGCCATGCAATTACTAGTTAAAACACACTTTTATTTTCAAATAATTCCCTTAAGAAATACCTGTATTTATTATAGTTTTGCCTTGCAGTTTGCAACTGATAATCCAAACAGAAAAAATTCAGTCAAATCATCTGATGCAAAACTGATTCCTCACTGCCTCAACCTAAGCCCTCTGCATGGCATTCCACTCCTATGCCAGAGCCATCCCACTCTCCAGCACTCTGCTATCCCTGGGTCTGACAAGCTGCAGCTCAATCCTGATGACAAGATGTGAGATTTTGTGGCAGGGCTATGATCTGGTACGTTAAATTCCTCCTCAGTAAAACTGATCCTATTGTACCATCAGCCACTTAATCACCATTAATGAAGCATTTATCTGGTCTATCACATCAAACACAGTTTCCACCAGGGAATCTTAAGAAAAAAACCTCCTCATAACATATTTCTGTGTAACTTTTCTACCAAGCTGCTTTAGTTAGAGGTCACATCTGCCTTGCCCACATGGTGAAATCAGAGTTCTAGTCCTCTCTGAATTTTGTGCACCTCTACAGCAGGATAAAATTGTCGGGGTTTCTTTCATTCTTTAAGCCTAACACACCCATCAACATGTAAAAGAAAATGTTTATCCCTTTATTTATTTTGCAGTTAATTAAAAGCTTTATGTAAACTAACTAAAGGAACTAAATAACCTTTAACTCCCTCATAACTGTAAAGTTTTAAGCCAAAAAGCCATTAGGATTACAGAACTTACCTTATACAAGTAAAGCCAGTTCCATGCAAAACTGATGAAAAAACTGATTAATAAAACACGTTTTAGCTGAACAAACCAAAGAATACGTGTCCAGAGTTCTGTAGCTATTACAGTTACAATGCACACTAAGCACAAGAGTAGCTGAAAAAGAAAAGAGGAAAAAAGTATGACCCACATTTGGAATTTCCAAGCTTACTGACAGTACACATGAAGAAACTTCCAACTTTTGTTTTTACTAGTGTCATTTACACAGAGTAGCTGAGAAGTTTTTCCTTGCTTCCACAGCCCATCTGTACAAGGCAGAACAGTTTTGTGGCAGCACTAGTGTTCATTCCTATCGCAGCCTTACATTGCAATTGCTCATTTGCTTCTTGTGATACTTAGTTATTTCTTCTTCAGCAAGTTTGTTACATTAGCAATCACACTTCTAAATTATCACGTTGGTGTCAGTCAGTGCTTGAACAGTTTGTGCCTGCCATGAACCACAGAACAACTGCTGCCAACTCCTGCACTCTGGTTAAGAAACAAAGTTACAGCTTGGGTACCAGCAGCAAGACTTCAGAGAAGCACTTCACAGTGTCTGTCCACCTGAGGACCCTATCAGAGGCTAATGACAGCTTGCTTTTGTCATCTGGCTTCCAGGGACCCCTCAGATCTAGACAGGCTACATGCAAGATTATGCCAGCATAAAACATTAGCATATTCTGAATTGTAAAGATTCATTCAGAAAGCTTCAGCTTATTAGAGATCCTCAGATTAGCACTTGGTAATTCCCACAGTCATGCTCTCCTCTCCAACACTACACAATTTTTTCCACAAAATTTGCAAAAGCCTCTGACCTATAGGAGTTCAAATATATACTTGGCTCAATATAAATATATTCCAACTCTTGCAGAAACCAACAGCTTCAATATCTACATGAACAAGAGACAAACCTGGAAAATCGATAATGCATGAGGTGTCAGCTCTAATGATAACAAAGTGCTAGAGCATAATGAGTCTGGCAACAGAGATATAAAAGACAAGAAGAAAAAAAAACACACCAGAAAAAAACCCCAAACCAAAGCTACAATAAGAACAGATGACCACTTGAATTCCTTCTTAAAACAAACACATCCTTCAGCAATGATAAAAAAAAAGTGACTTACTGAAATTATGATGGAAGGAACTGCTTTACGTGCGGAGTTAACATAGCAATATTAATTGACTAGCCGTGCACAGAGAAACTGAAGAAAACAGCAATTAAAACCAACAATCAACCTTCATTATCTTACCAAAAACAAATTATATAGATCAATTCCAAAAGCATCTTCAAATCTCCACTTCCAAGCTTGATCATCATGGTGTTTAAAATTGATCAAAATATCACTCAGTGCCTCATCCAAGGCACCTGGCTGCCAGGCTTCCTCACTGACAAACCTGAGGATCTCCAAATACATCTGTCTTGTAAGAATGATCTCAGCATCGTAATGGACATGGCCCACATTCTCCTCAGGCTGAATTCAAAGCAAAGCAAAACAATGGTTAAAAGCTGCTTATTTGGAAATAGAAGTGCATCCCTGGGCAAAAACCTGATCATATTCATTCTGTACCAGCACCCTTCCGAAGCAGACTGCAGGATGAGAACACGGGACAGGGGGCACACTATGATTCTATAACCTTTTTGTTCATCTAAACTGCATGAAACACAAATCGACTGGTTTGTAATCCTTCGATTCTATAGCAAAAACCCTAAAAAAATAAAGTGAATTATCTCACCTGTTACTAAAATTTCACAACCAGTGCTCATTAACAAGTAATAATTACATATGCACTATGTGTGCGTCAGTCACGGCTGGATAATACGGACAGAAGTATTAAATACTAAAATAATAAGTTTTACATTGCTAAATATAATGTCCCTTATTTAACAGTAATTTTGCTTATTACTAAAAATCAATCCTACCTCTGAATAGAAAAAAATCTCCAAAGACAATATAATAAAGTGCCCAGCCAACAACTAAAGTATCATACAGCCACTCACTCCCTCCAATATCGCTCCTGGTGGGGAGAAGGATCAGAAAAAAGGTAAACCTCGTGAGCTAAGAACAGTTTAATAACTGAAACAAAATAAAATGTGATGGTAATAATACTACTAGTTATGAAAAAGAGAGAAAGAAGGAAATAAAACCCAGAGGAACAAGTGATGCACCATGCAACTGCTCCCTGAGCTGAGCAATGCCCAGGCTGTCCTCCAGCAGTGATCGGCCCCTCCCGGCCAACTCCCCCAGTTCATCCTGAGCACAGCAGCCACGGTTTGCAACATCCCTGTGGCCAGCTCAGCTCAGCTGTCCTGGCCACGCTCCCCCACAGCTCCTCCTGCACCTCCTCGCTGGCACGAGGCTCTGAGAAGTCCTTGACTTAGAGAAAGCACCACTGAGCAACAACTGAAACACCAGTGTGTTATCAACAGTGCTCTCACACTGAATCCAAAACACAGCACTGCACCAGCTACCAGGAAGAAAATTAACTCTATCCCAGCCAAAACCACTGCATAAAGAAAGTAATAAGGTGATTATTATATGGAAACTCTAACAAGCTACTATTGCTTGGTGGTTAGAATCACAGAATGGTTTGAGTTGGGACCTTACAGATCATCTAGTTCCAATCCCCCACCATGGTCAGGGACACCTCCCACTAGACCACATGGCTCAAAGCCCCATCCAGCCTGGCTTTGAATGCTTCCAGGGATGGGGCATCCACAACTTCTCTGGACAACTTCTTCCAGTGCCTCACCAATCTCACAGCAAAGAATTTCTTCCCAGTATCTAATCTGAACTTCCTCTCTTTCAGCTTAAAGCCATTCCCTCTTGTCCTAGCACTGCACATCCTTGTAAAAAGTCCCTCTTATAAGGTCCCCCTTTAGGTACTCGAAGGGTCTCTAAGGTCTCTCCAGAGCCTTCTCTTCTCCAGGCTGAACAGCTCCAGCTCTCTCAGTCTGTTTTTGTAGAAGAGGTGCTCCAGCCCTCTGAGAATCTCCTCTGGACATGGTCCAACAGGTCCATGTTATTCTCTACACTGGGGACCCCAGGGCTGGACACAGCACTGCAGGCTGGGTCTCACCAGAGCAGTAGAGGGGCAGAATCTCCTCCCTGACCTGCTGCCCACACTGCTTTGGATGCAGCCCAGGGTGCTTTGGCTTTCCAGGCTACAAGCTCACATTGCCAGGTTCACCAGCACTCCCAAGTCTTTCTCCCCAGGGACAGTCTCAATTCATTCTCCACCCAAGCCTATACCTGTGCCTGGGATTGCCCCGACACGTGTACAGAACCTTGCACTTGGTCTCACTGAACTTCATGAGGGTTGCATGGACTCACCTCCCAAGCCTGTCAGGGTCCCTCTGGATGGCATCCCTTCCTTAGGAGTGATGTCCTCAGCCAGGTTTAATTCTATCTGGGCTTTAGCTTTCCTAACCTGATCCCTGTCCCTGCTTGGACAGTTTCTCTGTACTCTTCCCAGGCTACCTGTCCTTGCTTCCACTCTCTGCAGGTTAACATGGTAGAGCTACAATACAGGCCTTAAAAATCTGCAACAACCCAAATCTAGCTCCTTCCAGTTTCCAACCATTAACATGAACAGAACAAGGTGTTCCTACAGCTGCATCCCGGCAATAGATGTTTAGGCACACTGAATTCACACAGCCTTCCTTTGGACACTTTACAGATCAAATGGCAACGCTGTCTGCTCAGCAGTACTGGACGCACATACTTCTATCATATTTTCCTTTGCCCATCAGTTCCCTTCATTTCATTTCTAGTACACCAGCATAATTAATCAGTGCTTGGTAACTATGAAAACTACATAAAGCAGTAATATGAATTCATTTTAATTAAGTATTTTTTTAAAATGACTATTCAAATACTTACAAGGCCAAGTTTTCCAGCTTCATTTAGAATCTTATTCAAGTATCGCTTAAAAATATAAAAGCTGCGGCTTTCATGTGATTTGGCATTCCTCTTCTCACACTCTGCAATCTGCAATTGTGCAAAAGACACTTTTATTCACTGTGCTCAAACCAGCTTCTTCCTAGGAGAAAAAAAACCCCAGACATACCAACATTAAACTCAGGATTAACAGAGGCTCATTTCTTTAGTTTAGCAATGATCCCGTGATTAGTATGCCAGATAAAAAGCACAGGCAGTTGCTGAAGATACTACTTTCCATGGGACTGGCCAGTACCGGAGATTTCACATCTGCTAGGAATATTCAAATCCTGACCTCAGTAAGGCTAGAAACAAACGTGAACATCTGGATCTCCTTGCATTTTAAGTTTGCATCAGGGGGAAAAAAAAAGAGAACTGCCAAAAATCCTACGTAGCTCAAACAGCATTAAAATGACACATATCCCATGGGGTATCCAAATGGCTGAGGGCAGCGAGTGCCCCAGTGACCACACAAGCACCCCCACACCCTGGGAGGGGGTCTGAGAGCAGCTCCTGAGAGCTGCAGCACTGCACACTGCCCTGGTCTCTATGCCCACAACCCACCCCTTAAAATTAAACAGGACTGAACAGGTTGAGAACAGCATGGGGTAACATCAGCACCACACCTTTAAACTGTTGACACTGGACAGAAGCACCTAGCTCCTACTGATTTTCTTACACGGTGAAACGTGCCAGGAAACAGACCTTTGTAGGGAGAACAACAACTTGAAATTGAATTAAACCACTTTCAGTTTCTCCTCTGCATAGAGGTTCCCCCCTCCATAAAGCATAAATTATGCCAGCAATGCACCTGCTTGATACTATCCAGAAGAGCACCATCAAAAAGCACAAACTATAAAACACTGGAAAATATTCTGAAGAACAAACCTTGTGCTGCAAGGAATCTATTACCCTGGAACAACTTTGTGAGATTTCAGTATTGACTGTATCCAGAGTCTTATCCTCAGAGTCATGATAGTTTCCCTAAAATTATAGAAGAAAAACATTTTTAGAATCCAGCAATTTGACCAACATGCCCTGTTACACTTCTACAGTCACATCACTTTAGAAGGACCAAAGGAGCTAAAAACTGAGTGCAGATCTTTGCTGCTAATACTCTCACTCCAGCTGCCTCTCTGCTGTTATTTTAGGCTCCAGATGGAGAACTACTTTGAGTTTATCTGAATGCATGCAGAAGGTGAGGTCTTGCCTGTCCTCCCCCACCTGCCCTTTCCCCTCCTTCGACTGCTGGTGACCCACTGAGAGCATCAGATTAGATAATGGCACTGGCTAGAAACTGACTCAGCAGACAAAGGGGCAGTTTTCAGCCAGGCAAATTCCCACTCCAGCTGGCCATGCCGCCAGCCAGACTGCGGGTAAACACAAACCCCAGTTTGGGCTGCACACCTTTCTTTGCTCCACAACACTCTGTTTTCTGTTCATTACTCAGACCCAGTTTTAGCAGTGCTGCTCCTACACAACCAGGAGTGCACACTGAGGGAAGTCTCAGAGAGGAAGCACAAAAGCACACGAAATCAGTGAACTCATGCTGAAACAAAGTTTGGTTTTGAGGGCTTGCGCAGCCCACACAGCCTACTCACCTAAAAACTCACTGCAGAGCAGAAAAGAAATCCTGAAAAGATGGATTAACACCAAGTAGTACTTTTTTTTCCTTTAAGATGTAGTTCTATTTTTGTGGGAGACAACAGTAAAGCTACTACTTTTTTATAAAAGCCAAAGCAGCTGGGCTCCAGGCTTAAAGACTCCAAAGCTTGCTGTTGGATCTTAGGGATGCTAATGACTATCAGGTGGACCTGGAGCAGCTGGAGGCTGATGGGGAAAGCTGTGGAGAGCAATAATGCACTCTGCATTTTTTAAGCTTCAGAAAATTATGTTCTGTAGTGTTTAAACGGTATTACTCAAGACTGTAAAACCAAACTTGAAAGCTGAATAATGGCAAAAATCAAGGGTGCCCATACAACCACCCCCAGTTTACAGTGCCACATGTGCACAGAGGCACTAGATAACCAACATGCATCTCATGATGTTTAGAGTCCGTTCCTCATACAAGACAACAGAGACAATTCACCTTGTTAAAACTAATTTTTTTCCTACTTCATCTTCTCTTCAATGTTAATGAATCATTAAAATACAACGCTCAATTCCTATTCTGATCTTCCTTCTGAAAACTGAGGCCCAGCATTACAAAACACCATGGACTTTCACAATAGTCTCACATGAGAAATGGGAAACTGGTTCCTATTGCTGGGAAACTGGTTAATCAAAATAAAATACAATAATTAATTTTAACTCCCCCAACTTTTATCAGTTAAGAACCTGATTTTCAAGATATTTAACACTATACTTGAGAAACTAGCAAGAGTTGCTTAACCCAGTACTTCTCAGAGCAGTAACTTGTGGTGCCACAACGTGCATAAATCAAGCACCGCCTGTGAAAATACAAAAAGCCTGCTTGATATGACATGATCTGAGTGCAACAGAAGCTCATCAGGAAAAGGTCATGAACTAATTACAGTAATATAGATCACTAATTCTTTCCTTGCAATTTTAACCATGGACACACAAGACTCTTCTGCATATGGATTCAGGCACAACATAATAATCCCTTAAAAACAGTGTACTGCTATCATTATCTACTGTCACCATTTAAGAGCAATATTCCAACAGCATGTGGCTGTTTGGGAGAGACACACACCCTTTCTTCTTCTACCTTGTAAGGTCTTCTCATTGTTCCCGATGCTGCATCATAATTGATCATATCCGTGGGGTCAATCCATTCATCTTCTTGAACTTTACAGCTCCCTATCAGCATAACTGCACACAATACCAAAGGAAACAGCATCCTGTATCACTGAATATAATAAGAAATTCACGTATTTAGGTCAGGGTGTAACATGCTGTATGAAAAAAATGAAACAATCTTACATGAAAAAAGTAAAAGTGGTGCTTTTAAAAAACTCGGTTCTCCATTAAGCAGGTTTAAATGCACTCCCATATTTTTTCCCAAGGAAAATGCTGGCAAATAATATGCAACAATTAAACTGCATTTTATGAGTAGATCAATACCCCTGACTTTGTTATCAGCAGGTGTGTAGCACAGAGTTCAGCATTGCTAAATATGATAAAACCGTGCAGAACTCCACCACACTTCACGACAAGAGTACTGTGTTAAGAGTAAGGCAAATTTTTCTGCCACATCAAGAAGAAGATTTGGCAGAAAATAAACTCCCCTTGCATTCCAGCTGTTCCTCAGATACCAGAGGGGCTGGAGATGGTTGTGCTTTGATTCTGAGGGATGGCAAATTCAGCACTAAAAAGGGAAGCACAGAGCCAGTGCAGCACTGTGAGTCCAGTCACGTTCAACAAGAACTACCACAACCACAGATTCACAAACAGCGTGACAGACACGCTGTAAGGCTGGTCAGGCCCAACAAACTCTCCTGGCCAAACCAGAGTCTGGAAACCTTCAATAAGCCTCAGGGGGAAAACACCGTCATTTGCTGAGCAACAGAAACGCAATTTCTTGCTGGGCTGTCAGTAATAAACACACTGTCTGCAGGAGCACGTGAACACCAAAATTATGAGCAATTAACAAGCAACAAATACGTTACAGTGGGAGATGACAAAAAGCACAATCACAAACAGAAGCTGGCTCTCTGAATTTCCTAAGGGAGCACTCGGTGTTCCAGCCTTACCCAACAGGCATTCCTATAGGGGAGGAGAGAGGCACAGCCCGCCGACAGACCCAGGATACAAAGGTGGAGTCTCCTCTGACCTCCGCCCCTCTTAACCTACATTTATATTGGTTTTTTTGAGGGAGGGTAAAACGTAGCGTTTCAGCTGATAACATTTCATAGTTAGGTGCAGTTTGAGTGACTTTAGTCATAAGTGTAAAGCATGTACACGTCTTACTTCGTTAGCACAACGCTGGGGTGTGAAAAATGGTATGTATTTTCGAGTTAACGGAGGAATGTTCAGGTTTTGGTCACCTCTTTGGGTCATTCCTTTGGCTTAGTTCCCCTTGGCTGCATTGTTTTAAAAAGACCATGGCCACACCACCTCCTGCCGCTCCACCATTCTTTGTTCCCTCTCGGAGAGCGATACACCGAGCTCCCTCAGTGATCCTGCTCTTAAGGGTGCAGGCAGCTCGTCCCTGGAGAACTACTGCCAATGCGAACACTCCTCCTTGCTGAACTTTGGTTTTCAGTATTTTTCCACAAATAGGCCAGCACGACCGTCACGCAGAACTCACCCTGGCCAGCCTTGCAGGGATATCCCTGCCCTGCCTGGCGCCACGGCCTGGTCCCCTCGGTGCGGCTCCGCCAGGCCCCGGGCCCCGCTGTGGCTCGGCCCAGGCCGGCACTGCCGCCCTAGCGCTGCAGGAGCCGACAGGGCCATAGAGAAGCGGCCCCGCACGCTTCTCCCCCGCCTTCGCCTCCTTCCCGTCGGCACTGACACCGCGCTCCGCCGAGACACGCAGCCCTCAGCCCCTCACCGCTCCCTCGCCCGGACACCGCGCAGGCCCCGGCCAGCGGCGCCCGCCCCGCC
>VZTE01006207.1:1377029-1402949 GCA_013397775.1 Eulacestoma nigropectus
TTAATGCCGGGAAATCACTATTTATATAGATCTACTAATTAACTAATTAATTTATATAGATATACTAATTAACATAGTCTGCCAGCTTTGACCACAGAGAGACAACCAGAGAGATGCTATTTTCCTCCCAAGTAGCTTTGTATACGTATCATTGCTCATGCATACATATTATTGTATATGTAACTAATAAAAAATAAACAAGATTTTCAATTCTATGCCACTGTATTATTACTTATTGCACTGCAAATTCTGATACTTGGAAGCAGAATCAAAGCTCTTAAGTATTTTATAGTTCTGGCATGCTTAAATCTTACGTCAAACTGTTGTATCACAGTTGGATTGAGGAATTATAAACCAAGAATCCAAAATAACAGATGAAACGGGTGCAGGTGTTGGAGGTCTTTATTGAGATTATAGCACAGATACACTTCTATAGTTACCTTTCCACTTTTATACGATAGTTAAAAATGCTTGCTACAGTGCACATATAATTTAGTAACCAAGAGAATCCAAAACTTAACTGCAGTTCAAATAAATAAATAACCTAAAGTTTAAGGTTTATATTTTAAAAAGTAAAAGGAACTGTACAATATGAAAATATAACAATACATAAACATTAGAATCTAAAGTTTTGTAGAAATAAAACTGCAATTTCCCATACATAAACAGTGCAAGAAATAAAATTCAGATAAGCTTTTGAACTGGGAATTTAAACAATTCTTAAATTATCATGCAGACATAGCATTTTAAGCCATGCTGGTTTCTATTACAGCATTAATGGTATCCCTTTTACCTGAAAAATTGATAGCCATTAAGCTCACTGTGACAACTGCTGCCAATCCACTCTTTTCTACAGTACATTATACACAGAGGTATTCTGTTGCATTCAAAAAGTAAAATATTACATGTTTCTATTGAAAAAAGTCAATATTTTACTTTTTCCCCTCCAACATGTTAGCTGGTTCAAAACAATGTCATGTAGTAAAAACAGCAACATTTTTCCCAGGTTAGATGAAAATAAAGAAACCCCCCCACTATATAATGGACCATAACCAAGAAGTGGTTACTACCTAGTCAACCTTTAAAGTTCAGATTTTCTTTTACTAAAAATGTTGAAACTGTGGAGATGTTATAAAGTTTAAGCTCTTGTTTAAAAGTGATGAATACAATAAACCTGAAAAAACAGTGGAAGTCGTTTTTCTTTTGTGTGTGTGTGTGTAACTAGTTACATACAGACTTGATAAAAGTGTTCCTCAACTTAAGTTTCTATACAAAATTCTCATTGAGGCAAAGAACAAGGAATGCAATTAATACCAAACTGTAAACACATCATTCATGTTACTCTGAGTGCACATCAACAACAGAAGAGTTCTCCTCATAGACTTTGGCAACAAGACTACAATAGGTCACAGCAGCATGAGTTCAACATGGAAGACTGGAAGCACTGCAAAAGAATATACTAAAAACACCAAGACCTCCTAGAAACCAGAATAATCAGTGACAAGTGCCCCTCCTCTTGATAACACACTCTCCTGCTCAACTGCTGCTCTCTCAAAGCCTCACTATTATTACTTGTTTTGACAGTTCTGCAGTCTCAGGTCTCTGTGCTTTAGCTGCATAGTTGCCTTTGTTTGCACTCTAACCATTGTAGGTCCAAAGGGTTACAGTTCTGTCTGCAGAAGATGACAAGAAGGAAAGATCTTGTGTGTGCCATCTGCACTGAATAACTTTGTCCTTGTGTTCCCCTACCACCATCAGAGGCAGCTGCTTTGTCAGGTCCCCTGTGGAAGAGGAACAGAAATCATGACTCATTTCATGAATCCATATCCCAGCCCTTGGGTGGTGCGCCTTTTTTTAACCAGCTTGCTTACTTAAAGCCTCCATCTGTATTTCACCTCATGAAGTGTCCTTGACCCCCCTTTCCCTCTCTCACACACAGGGAATAACAAAAGGCCCCAGCATTTCAGTTTTTAGGCATTATTGGACACAGTACAACTTAAAAATCCAGATCTCCACCATTTTTACACAAGGTGATTAAAATTTAATGGTCCAAGAAAATCAAGTCAATTAGATACACCCAATATCTTCCCGCTTAAGTCGTCCCAATAAAAATGAGAATTACTACACTTTTTTAGGTTTTTTTTAAGGGTCAATTTTATGAGCGCTGTCTGAAAGCAATGGCCATCTCACCAGGCAACAGTGTTAATCAGTGGTTTTACTGTAATGAGACCCTCACCCCAAAACAAGATTCAGCTCACAGGCTACACTTTCAGCAACACAACTAGCCAATTTCAAACAGACACAATCACATGTATACACATCCAACCTTCAAAGCTCCACTATTTTTTCCCCTTTTAAAGTAAAACCTGATCCTTGAGCCAAGTTGTCAACTCCAGCATTAAAAGCCCCAAATGGGAAGTTAACCTGTGACCCTTGGCCTGTGTTACCTTGCAGGTCTGTCACCTTGATCTTCATGTCGTAGGAGCCGGTGAGCAGGTAGTGCGCGCCCGGGGAGAAGCGCACGGAGCGCACGTCGCTGGCGTGGGGGTGGTAGCTCTGCACCATGCGGCCCCCGCGGATGTCGTACAGCATGCAGCTCGAGTCCTCCTGGCCTGTGGCCAGCAGCCTGCCGCTGGGATCCACTGCCACTGAGGCTACAGCACTGCCTGCAGGGGGACAGAAACCCCAACAACCACACGGCAGCGTTAGCTACCTTTGTGCAAATAGCCAACCTTTTTTTCACACAAGAACATACATTGTAAAAGAACACCAAAAGCTGGCCTCAAATTTAAGGTGAACATACCCAACTTAGAATAAGAAAGTTTTTATGTTTCAGCGCTAAAAACTCTGAAGCCATAGGTCACACTCAAATCATAGCAAAGACACTATTAAAGCTCCATGAGAAAGTATCTGTTCCATCACAGGAAAGAAAGTCACTCTTATAAAATAATGTGGAATACTGCAAGGAATTCACCATGGCCCTGAAGTTCCAAAGACTTCAGTTAGGTTATTGTATTTGAATGTACTTAAAAGTGTCTGTTTGACAGTCATAAGGCAAAAACACTACCCATCTTCTGAAAGGAAATATTACTTCAGGAACAAATGAACAAACCAGCCCCAAAGGTACAGATATCCTCACAGGTTCTTTCTTTAAGCCAAGCCTTCCTTCTGTGCCACAAAACCCTTTCCCACATTCTCTCTATAGGACCTTGACATCTTCAAAGTCTATTTTCATGACAGAATGATTAGAAGCACGATAGCAAGTCTTGCCTGTTCCATGAAACGTCGTTCCCACAACACGAACACAGCTTGGCACTCTCAAATCCCAAAATCTAACAGTCTTGTCTTGGGATCCAGATGCAATCATCCAGCCACTCCACGTATAAAGTGCTAAAATATGTCCTGTGAACAAGAAGACGTCTTAATTTGATTAAACATCATTAATCCAACACTGAAATATTACAGTTGGGATTATTTTTTGCATTCAGGGACTTAACAATCCTGTGGAAAACCTGCATGTTGCATGATCCAATGCACCAGTGTATGGCAACACCCAGCTTTGTGCACTCTCCATTAGATTAACAGCCAACATATTTAAGAACAAACACAGCCCACCTCCCCTCAAAATACCTCAAGAGCAACTGGGAGAGGAAAAAAAAATCTTGCTAAAAACAAAACCACAATGACTTTAAACCAAATCAAACCAAATCAACTTTATTAGAATATAACACAGACTTAGAAAGTGTGAGAGAAGCCACACTGTACATACCAGTGTGACCACTTAGGGCATGCAGGCCTTGTCCTCGCTGACAATCTGTTGTGTAAATATTACAGTCCCCTGCTCCAGCACTTATTAAAATAGCACCACCACTTTCTGGGCCTTCCATAAAAGCAAGGTCTCTGATTGTCCCATCGTGCATGCTGAATTCCAAATCTGGTCCTAAAATAATTTAAAAATCAAGGAACAAAGTAAGGCATACTTTGTCTGTTAGGGCTGTGCTCTTTAGAGTGGCTACAGTGATAATGCACAGTATTTTAGGCAAGGGTGAACATGCCACCAAGTGCAAACATGGCTGTGCACTTTAGCACAGAACATGCTATTTCAGTTACTACAGTTCAAACAAAATCTCTAAGAATCTTGGGTTTGAGTGGCACTTGTGCTTCCTACTTCCTAAAGCTTTGCAAAATGTACACAGAGCATCACCACTGCCAACTGCAGCCAAGGTTTCTTAGAGAGTACATTTATTTCTTTTTGTAAACTCTGGTGAACTCAAAAGGCTCTCTTTGCCAGGAGGAAAAGATCATCGAGAGCATTGAACCACGAAGGATAAAGCAGCCTAAATCCAAAACAGGAAAGGTAAGAGCCACATTCAACGTATTGATTAGGAGGGCTGGGCATGGAAAGCAGTATTTGCTGGGGCAGAAGACGTCTTTAAGATGGGTGAGAAGATAGGATTAGGCAAAAGGAAAGGGAACTAGGAGTGGAAATAAATTCTTAGTGACAACCAAGCTCTAGAAGTGTGTAAGAACATTTGGCTGTTTTACTGTGTATGGGGAGGAATCTGGCAGGAGATAGCACAATACCAGAGTCTTGCAAAATGAAACCAAAACACAGCCACCCAACCCAAACAAAACCTTAAAGGTAACTCCTAACCTCTCAGTGGTTCTTTGCTGGACAGAGACCACAGTGATGGTTAAAGGGAAAAGAGACTACATTAAAATATTGGAATAAAAATAAAAAAACACAACCAATGTAATTTGAAAGGTTTTGACAAATATTGGACAGTAATTCAAAGTACATTCTTTGAACTAAATATACACACAGTACCTGTTGCATTACAAGTTTCTGCATTAAAAGGCAGCACTTTCACATATTTATCATTAGAACCAGTAGCTAAGAGCTGTCCACAGGGACTCCAGGCTACACAGTAGATTGATCCTTTATGATGCTTATTCCTCTTGAAGCGAACTACAGGTTGCTTAGGAGTATTATAAGCACTGGTAAAAAAAAAAAGTAAACACATCATGTTTCCTTTTATTTCTAAGAGAAACAAAGTATTCTAAAATGAAAATACTATTTTTCTGTTATTCTGGGTTACATGAAATTCATATGACTACTTGCATTGAAACATATATATGTGGTCAAAGACAAAAGGATCTTCTCCATCTCATTTTCCCAGTTTTTCCCCATTTTCCCATCGTATCTGTGACTGAATGTTACGCAGTCCCCTCATCTCTAACTGGTTGATACAGATAAAATACAGTAATTCCTAGCTATAGGACAATAAAACATTATCCCCAGAGTCTGAAACGGGCGTGATTTTTCTCTACATCCTTCATACTTCAACAACTTAATTCTATAGCCACTTTTGAATATGCACAAGTTCAACTAAGCAACAGTAGGCCAAACCTGTGCAAGAAAAACAGATTTACCACTCTACGTTAATGCAAGAATCCTGATAGCATCTAAATACACCATAGATTATTATTTGTAGAACTGTATCAGCTTTACACATGGCTGCAATAAAAGCAACAGTCCCAATAATTCACATTTCCTTGATTTTAATCAACTACCTTCCTACAATGTTCCTTCTCTGCTCTCACAGCAGGGAGAAAACAAGTACTTAGGATATTATCCATCTCCATATCACTCCAGTAATATCAACAGGAGAAATTCAACAAATTAAATTGGTATTGAAAAAATTCATAAACCTTACTATAAATACTTGAACGAAAGAGGCAGAGAGAAAAGGCAGAAGACAATCATCCAAGCCTGTTGAAAAACTTTAGAGATTAACACAGCTTTAGTAAAGAATACTAAAGTAAATCTACATGGAAGGTAATTTTATTTGTTGCCAGAGAGGAAATCCATGACAGATTAGCCTAAATCAGGATCATTCAACACACTACAGAGCTTCCTAAATGGCCTTATCTCACACTCAGAGTCTGTATTCACTCCATGTTAAGAGCTGAGGATCACTGACTCTCTCAGGACAGGAGAACATGTACCCAGATCAGAGGCCACATGTTGCCAACCCACTGCATGGAAGCACTGATTATTTGAGCAACATTTGCAGAACTGTAACATGCATCTGTCAGTGTTTAATCTTAAAGGTATGCAAAAAAACTCACACTACTATCATACCTTTAGAGAAAGGAAAAAAAGAACAACTCCAAACCAACCTGTCCTAAATAATTCATCAGTTTGAAGGACAATTAAAAAAAAAAAAGTTAAAAAGGCCCAACAGAGCTTCAAAGAATAGTTATTCTACACAACCACAGCTCTTTGAAAAGCATATAATTTTGCATGCATGTCTAGACTCATGTTGTTACAAGGATTAGAGTATCTTTAAGATAATGTAATCTCTCTCTGCTGACTTGTAAATCCCATGATGAAATATTTTAGGCAAACTGTAAGCATAGTTAAAATCAAAAGCAAGTGGAAGAATTAGAAGTTTAGAATGAAGGAAATCTCGGTATTCCTTTCACGTCCAGATGCACTATGTCTCTTGTCACATCAGATCGTGCACTGCAAGTAGAAGCTAAGGCTGCAGAGTTGCTCTAACCTTTCCCAAGGAGCAGAATAAGCAGCTGTGCAGGAGCCAACACATTCTGCTTACCAGTCAAGAGGCTGTTTGGGCTTCAAGCCCAGTAAGCTGGCTTGTATTAGCAGAAATCAATTAACAGAAATAAATTCCTTTTTCTGTTGTGTCATATATTGCTCATAAATATTTTGGAATTAAACTTCAAAGGCTACCTTACTGATAATATTTAAGGAGGAAAAGAAAAATCAGATTACTTTTTTAACATTTTGGAAGCACGAACATCAGTCCTAAAGTGGGAAGATGTCCCAGATAAAATCACTGTGCACATCTGTAGCTCCCTATAAAACTGTGAAGTTTACACTTACACTTCTCCCCTCCTCCAAGAAAATAACGTAACTAGAGCAGAATTAAGGAGATTGTTATTGATGTGGCAATATTTATTTCCAGGTCTATTTTCCCTGTCCTATTAAAAAAATGGGTGGAAAGAAAACTGAAATTATAGGTGCACAGTAAACCACAAATAGTGCTTTTTCTGTCAAGGAACCAATATACCTAGAAAACAATGTTTAGAGCAAAAACAGGTCAACAGACATGCTCTGGCAAGTTCTGCTGTAAAAGTTCAAGAAGACACAACTTTCTCTATTTTTAAGTCTGTTCTCCTGCCAGAAACTGAATCTTGTGAAGCCCAGCTTGTGTTGGCTTGGGAACTGACACATGCTTTCTCCCCCATCTACAGCTGGAATATCAAAACCACAGGCGAACCAGTAAACTCAGAAAAGCCCAACCGCTGAGACAAAAGAAAACACTTTTATAAGGAAAGGTGTGATCTTGTGGCAATACATCTCGCAAGTAATGAAAGAGAGCAAAGAAAGTAGCCCACAAATACACAAATACTTCAGCACATCACCTTATTTTTGTTTAGCTCTTCAGGATTTCAAGGAAAGTGTTGCTGTATTTATGACAATAAAATAAAGGTATGAAATGTACACGTATCAGTAGCTACAGGAGAAAGAAGTGCTAGGACACAGACAAAGAAATGATTATACTATTATTCTTACCTTGGGTCAATTACTTCTGGATAGGCACAAACTCTCAAAGTTTTAGAGTTGGAGCCAACAGCATATAAACTCCCACTGGGATGAAAGGCTACAGCTCTGACAGCTTGTGTGTCTTCTAGAGTATTAATGCAAATAAATTGCTTTTTTGATTTGTCATCCTGTGTAAAAGGGTAACAGTCAAATTAGGTTCTTCTACGTAAAACCGGACATTTAAAAGAAGGTGTGATTGCTTTGTGGAATAATGTAAAGCTACTGTAGCCAAGTATTAACAAGTAGCAGCACAGCAGGCTGGATTACTCAAAGTACAGTTTCGTAAACAATGTCTACTCCAAGTCCAAGAATGCCATACTTGAAGCTCTTTTAGTTAACTGACTTTTACAGATAACATTACATTAACATTTTTCATTCTCCCTCCAGACTTCCACCTGCTTTTGTTCTTCTAAACAGCCCAACTCAGACAGGCAATATTACAGTTTATTTGTGTAAACACATTCGATCTGTGTGAAACTTGCATGGGGAACGAACCTGCATTTTTAGTGAAAACAGTCCAAGTCAAACACAGTTTCTAAACCAAATATAATATTAAACATAAAATCAGATTTTCACCCTGTATGTAACACAAAGTTATTAAATTATGCTAAGCTTTATTACATCATCCTCCTTGTGGCTTTCATGACAACCTAAGATTAACGATTTTTATTTATCTGATGCAGAAACTTTGGAATGTACTTGTTGCAGTTATTTCCCTATTAACTATTTCCCTGGGTTTTTAGACCATACTGACTGGAGTCCAACACTCAAAGTTTCAACCTGGAAAACACAAAACAATGGTTGTAAAGGACATCCCATCGGAACATCTGTTGTACAAGGAGAAGCTGTAAGAGCTGGTACTGTTCGGCCTTGAGATCAGAAGGGCTTTTCAGGGTGTGCACGTGTACATCACACCAGTGTACACAAATACATGACTGGAGGAGTGAAGAAGATGGAGCAGAACTCTTCTCAGCAGTACCCAGTGAAAGGACCAGAATCGCTGAACACCAAACAAAATAAAGCAAATCCCACTTCAACTTTTTTTGTGTTTTAAAAACACTGTGAAGAGTGGTCAGACATGAGATGAGGTAGACCACAGAGGTTGGGGGACATCCTCCATCCTTGGAGAGACTCAAAACCCAACAGGACCCAGCCCCAAGCAACCTGCTCTCACTGACCCTCTTTCAAGCAGTGGGTTTGGATTCAGTCTCCAGATGTCCCTTCCAATCTCAGTGGTTCTGTGACTCTGTAGGCACTGCACCAACCAAAATTCATTCTAAGTATCTCTTAACAGTAAGAGGCTGTCACATACTCAGGACTAAATACTGAATCTTTTGATAACACACACAGTAGAAGACAACAAGAAAACTCACCTCATCGCCTCTTGTCCTAGATAAATTCCCCGAAGAGTCTTCTGACTGTGGCTGAGTGACAGCATGTTCTGATGAGCTGTTTTCATTCGGAGAAGTGTTTAAAATCACAAGACAAAACAAGAGCAGGAACAGATTTTTGGTAAGTATTTTTTTGACTAAATTTACAGTTTCAGTCATTCTCAGAACTGATTAATTTGTGTAAAGTGTTATACACGTCTAAATCATTACCATTAAACTATTATTTTTAAAAAATAATTTTAAAATATTAAAAATATTTTTGCAGCATCTCCAAGCATTGAACAAGTGAGTGCGAGCTAAAAATAATTTTCATTCCATAACAGACCTATGTATAGATACAATATATACACACAGAGAGGTGGAAGAATTACTATTTCTTTCAGGTCAGCACTACTTTTAGTTAACAGAAGAAATTCAGTTCCCATTCTGCCCTGCTTCTCCCTTCATCTGGTTTGTATTTCATAAAAAAGCTTCCAGAAACTTAGTATAACACAAAATAAACAAGAACTATACATACAGGATGGAATAAAAAGTCCATAATTAAAAACAAGCATAAAATGTAAGCCATAACAAATAACTACTATTCCTCATGCCTGCTGTCAAAAAAAAAAAAACAAACAACTCCATAATCCCTACATAAATATTTAGAAAACATTGATCATGAGCTAAATACCCCTATTCAACGATAAATTAATTTGATAACTAAAAATAAATACAAACAGCTCTCCCACAGTGCTAGCAGAAGGGTATTTCCAGTCCTGAATGCTCTCCAGTAACTTACCTTTGATTCCCCTGTACAGGTGACTCTTCAGGAAAAGGTATCTGATTAGCTGGTCCACACTTGCGAGGAGTGCTTGTATTCAGATTTGGGCTATCAGTTGCTATCCTCGGGCTACCATCCGAAGGTGCTGATGTGAAGTTACTTGCTGGATTGGTAGATGCAATCCCTTTGCTCCCGTTACATTGCTGGCTAAGTGTTTGTACATCATTTCCAAGACTGTCCATACCCATATTTAATTCTCCTAGTTTCTGGATAGATCTAGTAACAAATGACAAGTTAAAAAAAACCAAACCATCAAACCAGGTTATTATGAGAACTTACAGAGGGATATGGGTGGGTAGAAGACCGAAACTCCCCCAACCTGTTAAGAAACTGTTCAGTAAGGTTCTGTTGCTGGTCAGCTCCATCTTCTTGATTGACTCCTCCTTCTAACAACATCTGCTGATACAACTGTCGCTGCTGTTCTTTCTGCTCTAAGTGCTGCTGGTAACGTAGTCTTTGTCTGTAGTATTCCTGAAACTGCTCTGTGGAATCACGAAGCTATAAAAAAATGAGAATCACAGATGGAATTTGAATGGTTAAGTGTGGTATTTAACCTAAACATTTACTTTCTGGTTTAGTATTTCAACACAGGCATCAAAAAGCCAGGAGATTCCCTCTGAGGAATGATGGTTTTATTCCGCCTTAAAACCAGACACAATTCACATATTAAAAAGACAAAGCACTGCCAGCCTATGCTATTCACTGTTGAAGCAGTCCTGCCATAATTCTAAAGGAGACTGCTCTTTCCTACAAAACTTCTAAAGTATTACTTAAGATCAAAACAAAAAAGTGATTGAAAATTGAAAACAAAAAACAGAAAACTATATAAGTCATATTTTCATTACAAATTTAGTGTTTTCTGCTATGTTGACACCTCCTTGCCATCAGTCTGCAGACTCAATTTACCTCTCCCAGCAGCCAACTCGGCAGTGGTCTATCCAAGTGCTACATTTCGCTTTTGAAATTGGTGCCCTGTTTTAACTTTAAAATTCCTTATTTTCTAGACCAAACCAACACTTGAACTTCCTTTCTCATAGTCTTTTCTCCTTCACATACTGTCTTTAGCTTCCCTGCCAGCTGCCCAGGACTTGCTGCCTTCTGCATTCCCAAAATTCATTTTTCTTTCACTTTTCTGCTAAAAGAACAAGCTGAGAACAAGATAAAAATGAACAAACCAAACCAAAAGCACTTTAGTCCAAGGCCAGATTATCCACACTGAACTGCCCTACATTTTCTGAAGAAAAAACCAGACTACGTATTTACCTAATAGAAAAATAAAGTAAAAACCAACGTGTGTGGGTTTTTTGTTTGTTTTCTGGAGTGACAGCTTTGTCATCTATGATTTTAAGTAGTATAAGGACATCCTCATAACTTTGCGTTAGTTCAGACAATCCATGCACATTCTGTCTTTGTAACGGCCTTTGCATTTCTTCTAATTAACAATACTTGCATTATGATTTTTTGTTCTCTGACACAATATTTTTTTATTTATATTGGATTTCCTAGCGCTGTTGCATTTGCAAAATATTTATCACTTTAGTTTCCCATGGTGAATACCTACAATTCAGAAACTCCAAAGTTACTGTCAGAAGTTGAAAGCGTTTATTTTCTGTATTTGAAATTCATGAACTATTCCCCAGTCCCTGGGTTATAATCCTAAACAAGTATATTCTTGTCTATACTTCTTTCCATGACTGAGACTTCTTTGTTACAATTTTAATCAATCTTGTGATTTTTGGGATTCTGTGCCACTATTACACAAACTAACATGCAAACCTAAAATATATTGCCCAGAAGCTCTATTCTATAAACTCTGGCTTCTAAATCAGCCTCTACAGGAACACAGCAAGAATAAAGCTCTGAAAATAAACTTAAATTAATTTCTTACTCATACAGGTATACACCTCCATCAGTATGATGTGGGAAACAAAACAAGGTGAAATTGCACCACATACTACATTCTTTTCTACTTGTGTATAATAACCTGGCCAACACCTCCACCACAGCATCTCCTGCCCTCATTCTCCCCACATTCTGCACCTGTTTTACTTTTTTTCCCTTTTGAAACCTGCCCTATTCTATGTCTAGCTAAGCTCTTCCCTCCCTTCCAACATGCATACAAAACACCACTGCAGCAGAGAAGTGACTCGAAGTCCTTGAGGTGAGTGAAGTCCTTAAGTTTGGAGGACTCTGTTAATCCTACAGTAGACCCCACTGCCTCACTCAAGTATCCAGAGTCTACGAGAACACAGCCCTATCAAGGCTAGGCTGGTTTTCAGTACCACACAGATTCATAAGCCAAGACAAAGTTTACCTAAGAAAAGCAAACCTGAGTCTGCAAACAGAACAGACAGCACACTCAGTGTTATTCATCACTACCAAATTTAGAGACAGGTATTTAAACGTGGAAAAAGAATAGAATAGGTAACTGTTTTCATTGTTTCCTTCTGAGCTATTATTTCACTTTCCCCATATTGCTGTTAAGGGAAAAAAAAGAGAAAAGACAGGCAAGGCACAGGTGTTCAAAGATGAATGCAAAAGAAGGTCATGCTACGGATTCTGAATAGCAAAGACACATTTATGAGGGAATTGCCCAATTTTAATTTCTCTGTGTTCTCTGTCTCTATGAAACCTAGTGTTAACACCAAAAATTACAAGCTACATGCTAGATTTCTCACTAAAATATGAAGAGGATGCTTAAGCACTGTTTAATCTAACATTGCTGGCTGGGTTGTTTTTTTTTTCTTTTAAAGATATACAGAACAGTTTAGCTGGACTGCTGATGTGACAAGGCACTCTAATCAGCTGCATTACAGACTCCAGTGACAGCAGAAATTTATATACAACGGGGGGATGAAAAGTAGCAGCTTCTTATACAAGATGCAGTATGGCATTTTTACTATAGTAAAAACAAGATTCAAAGCAACCCATTGTCATGCATGAAGTTCTCCACACAAAAGCAAATCATTATGAAGTGATCAGAACCCAGCTCAAAGGGCCTCATTATTTTTAAACAAACAAGCATTACCTCATTTTTCTCTTGTTTGGCTGATCCCTGACTCTGAGCTGCAGTGAGTGGTTCATTTTCTGGAGCTGAGCTCTGGCACGAAGTTTCACTGCCGATGGGATGCTGTGGCTCCACAGGAGTATCACTTCTCGCAGCAACATGGAAAAGAAGAGATGCTTAACCGAGAAAAATTGAGAGTAGAACATCAAGGGGAGAAAGGTAACATTCTAGAGTAAGATCTGGTAACACAAGCATGCAAACCACTTAAGTCACATCAAACTGAAGACATTGCTTAGGAAAAAAATGCCACTTGCAATGTGTTACACTAAAGAAAATAAAATCCCTGACAAACAAAGAGCACAGCCAGTTTACAAAAAGCCTTACTACCACGGCATACTCAAATTTCATGTTTTCTATCCCTACACTTGAATTCGACATCCTTCAACTAACGAGTTACTCAAACTTTCCCATTTCAAAGCAATTATGATACAAAATGTATCTGATACACTATGAGACTAAACTCTTCCCCAACATATCAGTTTAATTACCACTACCAATCTGAAGTTAAACTAATATCTATGGATGTTTAACATCCATCTGCTTGAACATTCCTGAAAGTGCAAGGTAGATAAATGTTTATATTGGTTTTGCTTTTCTTGTATTATAAGTATTTCTGCGTGACGCTCTTTCCAAAATGGTTTGGCAACCAATCAGTAAATGTGCAGAACACATTACAAACCTTGGATTCCCATCTTCAGTTTTGTCAACCCAAAGTCTTTTTTACTCAATGACTTGGAGCAAAGTTTTTTTAGAAGTTATTTTAAACTTTTTGGGTACCTCTGTACAATAAAAAAAGTAACTCAGCTGACTAAAAGAAAATTGCTTAATGAATTCAACTTATAAAAGAAATACAGTATTTCTGTCATGTGCAAGAGGAAGCAAGGGCCAGATATACATAAAGCTCTGCTTCCACCCTTGCAAATACTGGCATTTATGCTGGACACTTGATCTGAAGTTGGATTTTCTTCTGAAAAATGTAACGCCTTCTTGAAAACCAATGGTCTGGCCCTATAGTTCTAATCCTATAATTCTGACCTGTAACTCTAACCTTCACGAGATGTATTATTAATGAAAAAACATGTTACAAGCTATAAACTTGACATGGAAAGGTCTACATAAAGAACTGCAGCAATTAAGCATCTTATTTAGCCCACACAATGATGTTATCTTTGCAGAATTAATCTAGTACTCCAACACTGAAAAGAGAAGAAAAAACCTCTCAAGAATCAGTTTTGACACTAGACCCTGGTCTACTCACATAAATGACAAGGTTTGATACAGATCAGTAAAATTAGAGGATTCATAATAAACTAGTATCTTCAGGAGGTACACTTTGTAAAAATGTAACATCAGGGATACTTCCATAAGACTTAAGCTACCCACAAAAACTCCAGTTGTGAAGAGGCTGGTAATACCCAAGATTTTAATCAAACGAAATGGCCCCTTTCAAGGTAAGTCTTAAGATAACTATTAAAGTATACGTTATTGTAAGCGTTTTCATTATCACTGGTGAACTGTCATCAGTTTGGTAGTGTTTGTTTCCTTTTTACTGAGTTTAATTACAGCTGCTCTTTACCATAACACAACATATGGAATATTGCTCCAGGGCAAAACTAAGAGAGACACCAGCTGTGGCCTGGATTGATCACCACAGCCCCAAATGTCTTCTGCTGGCCACTGCACCCAAGTGCAGGGCTAGTTACCCACCCGGTCCTCTAAGAGCCAAAAAAGCTATAGCCCTTCAAAAGGAACAGAACTGCTGATCAAAAGACAGGCCAGGCAGAAACATGTTGATAAACTCTCAACTGCTAAGTACCATTTCTCCCAGTTACCAGGACATTTCTCTCAGAAGCCAATTTTGCAGTCTACATTTCATTAAAGAACTTTTTAATAGCATAACCCAACTATCTCCAAGTCCAATAAAAAAACATAATATATTCATTCAGCTGCCTTAATCATCTTTGGTTTGAAAAATATGAAGTAAATATTTCAGCTGAACTACTATTCTAACAATTCAAGTGATACAGGAATGCTTCAACAATGGCACACTGTCATTTCCACAGACTTCACTGCTACTGCAAAATGTTCAAGTAGACTTAAGTAACTAATTTACAGTGTCGGGACCAAAATTATTTATTGAGACTTGAGGACAGAATGCAATGGAGAAAGGATATGGGAATTACAGCTATTTCACTGTGTCCATTTATTTATCTGGAATGGAAGAATACAGTAATACTGAACACAAACCCGAGCTAGATCATATTACATATTCAGAGCATATTTGTGCTCTGTGCTAGGAAACTTTTAAGAAAGCCCAAATTGAATCCATAAGGCTCAACCCCAAATATGAAAATCTACTTAGATCATAAAAGCATAAGGAAGAAAACACCTTCTACACAGAGTTTTCATTACAACAGAATTTAAACAACCAAATTATGTTTCAGTGTTACAATTATGTTCAGTGTTACAGTGCAGGCAAGAACACAGAAACAGTGCAACACAAGCTAAGGTAAAAACAGAGCTGTAGCTGCACTTACCGCTCTGGTGACTCTTCAAAAATGCTGTGACATTCAGTATTCTCAAGCATGAGGCTCCTGCTGAGATTCTGTACTCCAGGGTAATGGAAATTAGCGAAGGAGTGCGACATGGGAGAAGTTTTGGTCCCGAGGTCTGTGACCCGCTTGTCGTGGCTTGTCAATCCACACGAGAGCCCATCTAAGGCAGGGTTTAAGGAGCGGGTCATGTAAGCATCTGCTGACTGAGGCCGTCGCATTGGGGATGATGGATAAGGAGAAAGTTTGCTGATAAGAGGTGTCAGAAGATCAGCATAGGCAGCTTTTGTAGGCTTGAGGAGTTTATCAACGTGAATATTGAGCATCTTTTGTTCAAAAGCACAAGAAAACACAGTAGCTGGCAGATTCTGCAGCCACGATAATAAGCTAAGGTCCAAGTCATCGCAGCCATTACCACACAAAAGATCAATGCCCAGCAATACTTCACTTTCTGTGATTTCTTCTCCTGTTGCTTTACTTTGACAGAATTCCACACAACATTCATAAAGCAATCCCTTCATTACAAGCTGAAATAAGCGATTGTTACTTGCTTTGAAGCCGGCCTCGCTCAGTTTTCTATCTGCTGGGATAAACTCTGCCACCATGACACAGGCTTCTTCAAAGCAGTGAACCCGAGCGGTGCTGGGATTCCAGTCCTTGAACTCGGCGTGGTTGGTCAGGCGAGGCAGCGTCAGCAGCAAGCACAGTTTACTGTAGTCTTCCTTAGAGGGACAATATTCCTCCAGCGCATGCAGGCACTGCACAGCCTCTCGCATGGTAAATTCCAGCTGTGGAGACATTAATATCAACACAACACTCTGAGTACGTGTGTTTCCACAAGAAAACACTTGAAGAGCAGGCAGCAACAGAATTTGTCTGCTATCATTCACTTATTACTACTACTGCTTATATTTTAATTAAAAAAGCATACAGAGTCTGAAATTGCTGATACAAGTGCAGTTACAACAGAGGTAAATCCCTAGATGCTTTGACTTCCTAAAATCCCCCATCAAGTCCCAATTTTACAGATTTATGGAATGTTTCCATGTAACTGCAGGTTTGATGGGCTTAAAAATTTTTATCTGTAGCTGAGCAGCTCCAATTCTATTGTAGCACAAAAGGTTACTTCCATTCTCAAAGCCAGCTGACTTATTTTCCCCTTTATTTCTATAACCTATGCCAGTAGCGTTTCACAAAGCCTTGTAGATTGCTCTAGTTTCCAGTGATTAGCAGCTTCTACACTGAGATTTTCTGTTCTTCAATCAAAAATGTTAAAAAAGTTCAAAGAATTCTCAGAAGACCTCCAAATTAACAGAGAGCTTTATTACAAATCCTGTTGATAGCCAAGAGCCAAGAACTATGTTAAATACACAAACCCTGACATTTTTAGTTACAAAGATTTAAAAACCAGCAAAAATCCCCACTTACCCACGTTACCTAGACACTTCAATACAGCACCCTTTGACCCACAACATGCCAACAAATTTGGTAACATGTACAACAAAATAAGGAACATTAATCTGATTTTTCCCCTCTACTGCTATCTAGTAACAGTACATAGATTGAGTGATCAAAGAACTAGTACACCTCTCATTTAAACTATAATTATGGACTTACTTTTAACTTTCTCTACTCTGTCAAGAGTAAACCCTGAAGTACAACATAAGAGTAATGGGACAGAGAATTAAAATCAATTCAGTCTGGAAAACAACATCACTTGTCTTAAAACTACTGTCATTCTTAATTTTTAATTTCGTAACATTTTTGTCTTAAAAGTTTGGTATTACTGTATTGTCAACATAAACGAACACCTGTAACTAATTTCACAATCTGCACACCTTCTTTGCCAGTTTGAGTTAATGTCTCTTTCCATACAAAAAACTTAAGACCACAACCCCCGCTGTTTGCACATTTAACTGAAAGAGTCCTTTGTGAACACATCTGCTCCCTCAAAAAAACAATTCTGACCTTTCTTTCCAAAACCAACAGAAATTAAGTGTAAGATTCATTCAAACTTCCATCTGGCCCAAATTACCACAACAAATTTCTAGGACTCTGAGGCCTGCTTCAGAAGACTTCTGGGGGAAAAAAAAGTAATAAAAAAAAAAGAAGAGCCCTGTACTTTAGCACAATGGCCTAAAGTAAATCTGAGGGTCAGAACCACAGAGACAGCATATGGTCACTGATCCATCTGCAAAGTTTCAAGCAACCCCTTTATGCACAATTGTATTTGAGACCAAGGAGTCACATTTTCAAAGAATACTGATTACTTTTTCCAGTGTTTATGAAACCATTTGGGAATAGCTAAAATTTGTGTATTTAATGCTGGGACCTTCTGCTCTGCCTTTAATCAGACTAATCTCAAGAAATTTTCTGACAACAAAAAAAATTCCCAAACCAGAGGCAATTCTTACATGCTGAGGCTCATCTTCTGCTGACATTGCATTGTTTACACATAAGGCTTCCAAGAACTTCTGCTTCATTATAATGTAACGAAACCTGCAGGTGAGAAGACAAATATTATACATCTTGCTCCAGTAGTTAAACATTATTCTAGAGACAAGTAGGCTATTTTACATCAAATTTGTGAGTTAGGCATAGCTATTGCCATGACAAGGAACTCTGATATGAAATTTTAACAAATTGGTAACCACAACTTTTTTTTAAAACAGGAAATATTTTTCTCCATAATTGCTTTCAGAAATATTCTATTACAAATATCAGAAGGCTAATTAGAAAAAAACAAGTACAGAAATCGTATCATTTCTTGAATAGAAGTATGACAGAGCAGCCATCTATTAAAAGGTTGTACAACATGCATCATATTCCTAAAGTGTACAGCACATGACAGCTCATTACAGATTGTGTGCACGTATTTTAAGTACAAGTTTAAAAACACACACACACTCTTCAGGAACAGCACATAGACTAGAAAAAACCACCAAAAACTAAGCTGAAAAACTCAGAACTACTATTTTTAGAGACAACACTTAGAAATCCACGTATTTTCCAAAACTCAAAAAAAACTGAACTCTGACATACATTCTATTTTACCTTTTCTTGTCGAACTTTTCCATACATTCAAGGGGCTGAATAAATTGAAGAACCTCATCCCACTGGCCATCAAGAATCAACTGCCTAGTAAAAGAGAGGATCATTCCTTGAATGTCACTGGACAAGAACATCTCTTTTCTAAGTAAGCAGCTCATTTAAATAAAAAACAATCATTTAAATACACAACAGGTGATGAATCTGCTTTGAAAAGTCAATGTTTTGCACAGATGCCAAGATGATTGTCTAATAAGACTCACAGTAAGAGCAAAATTCAAGTCTGTTCTCAATATTTTGAAAATTTAACTCCATACTAGAAGGAGAAATATTAAGTACTTTTAAAGGCACGTCAAAAAGGACAAAACGGTCCTGTGTCTCCTGCTTTACCTCTAATGCTTATTTACAAAACAACAACAACAAAAAAATCTTACTTGAAGAGTTTGAATAAAGGTATCATTTCAATGAAAATATGCCAACTAATGAAAGATAACTTAAAAATGAGTTAATTTAAATTGTATAAATACTGCTGGGGCTATTTTATGTAGAGGGTGGGAAAACACAGAGCTCCCATATTAAGCATGTAGGAAGAAGAGCTTGGCAGGAAGGGTGCCAGTGAAGGAGCTCCAGCTCCAGGATCAGTGGGCTGGACTGTACAGGTAGAGCAGTTCAATTTCTTCATGCCCTCCTAACACACAGAGCTCTCTATAAAAGGCCCAGGCCTACAAGGGAGGGATGAGTTTCTCCAACTAAGCTAACACGGAAACAAAAAAAAAATTGGATTAGTAACTTGAATCTTTCTGAAATTCTTTTTTCATTTCATTTTAGTCCAATATACATAATTTTAATGAAAAGGGAAGCCAGGTGAGAAGATTTGTTCAGTGATAAAATGTATTTTTAAATGTTTTAAGAACAGCTGGATAAATTACTTTCTCATGCTTCAATATTATTAAGTACTTTTGGCATGAACAGAAAACAGCAAATGCTGAAAAACTAGTGTGAATCTACACTGATACTTTTTAATAAGATTGAGGGCAATATCCTGAATGGTAAATTACACCAACCCTCATGCCTTGATGATAAAAGATTCTCTTTTTGTGTTGTTAAATTTAAGCTAAATCTAAGTACTATTTTGAAATAATAATAATGATGTATATTTTTGGGGAAAAGCGCTGGAAACCACTCATCCTTGATCTTAGCACTAAAATATTCTAAAAACATTTTAGAAGTCAATACACTACATCTTCAGGGCCATGTGATTGGCAAGCAGATAATAACACATCACAGATGCCAAAAGGTGCTGCTTTCCCATTTTATTCGTGCCTATGGTTTTCCCCCAACTTAGTCTGCACTGACACTGGCACTTGTTAAGGCTCCTTCCCTCTCGAATCTTGGCACTTGGTGTGCCAGATAAATAACAAAGTTAAAATGAACAAGCAAACAAAAAAAATCTATGCCAATGTATGCTGCTGCTGCTGCCTGGTCAGTGACTCCAAGTGGCTCAGAGAAGGATGTCAGTAACTCTAGAGCTGGAACACACTGCAGGGCTGGGCCACACAACGGGACCAGGAAAAAGCAGAATTAAATGAGGGCACAAGATCTCCTGTTCAGTGGCATGGGGCTGCTGACTGAATCACAGTCCAACTCTTGTGTTTTCATACATGTGGTATTCAAGCACCAGAAAAAGAAGTCCTACCTTAGAAAGAGCATGTCATCTGAAAACAAGCCATTAATGACCCCGCTTTCTTTCTCAAGTGCCAGCATGCTGATGTGAAGCTTCCTTGAGTTCAGAAAATCTAGTATTAGCTTAATTATTTCAGCTTCTTTAACGTTCACTGTTTCTTCAGCCGTCATGATGGCAGCCTAAATGGAAAGAAAGAATTTTAGCTCTGATCAATATATTATTTTCTGCTTGGTTAGCAAATGTTGGCTATCAACAACAACAAAAAAAAGCAGAGTTGTATGACAGAACATAGTGGCATTACAAAAATTAAACTGCAAGATTAATTTTTGATTAAGTAATTGATTTTGAGGTTGACTATGAAGCCATAATTAAGATCTACCAATGCATCTGCAACTTTTCCATTTTTGTCCTGTGCATAAATAGGGGCCTAGATAAATAAATCTACCAAGAAATCAATCCTCTAGCAGTGTGAAAATATTGTGCTTACTAAGTCTGCAATATGCAAAATTTTCCTCTCTGAAATGCAAACAGTGAAGTTCAAAGAGTATAAGAGTCACTTACTATGTCATTATGTAGAGCTCTCACATATGAACTTAAATATTTCTAACACATATAAAAAGCGCAGCACACTAAAAATGCCATCTCTCCTTACCTTAACTTTGAAGTAACATGTGACAGCTAAGCCAGGGCTTTCCATTCTGCTTTCCTAAGGATGTCTATTTCTGTCTGTTCTCCTCATGAAGGGTCTAAAGCTGCGAGCCCAAGGTGGCCTGAGGCTGGCCTGCTGGCTGCCAGACTCCCATGCATTCATTTGCCTCCAGCTGCCTGTTCCTGGCCCTTCCCCAGCACTCCTCACTTCTGCCACTGCAGGAGCTTTTCCACCAGCTCATGTTGGCTCAGCGTTCGAATGAGCTGTCCAGCCAGCAGAAAGGACAAGTGGGCAGATGTAGCTTGGGCCCTAATGGCCAGCAGGCTGCTTGTTTAAAGCTCCCACAGACACAAGGTCCAAGCTCCATTGCAACTCAATTCCCCCAAGGATATGAGAACTGTACTATGTGCTCCTCTTAGGGAACCTAAATTAAATTATTTTCTTTTTAGGGAACCTAAATGAAATTCTTCTTTTCACCTGGTTCCTTAAGTACAACTTAAAGCAGAAGCTGTTCAACTTTCTTCTTCAAATGGTAAAAAGACTTTACAAGTAACTCCTAAGCTGATCTGCTGAAAAAGAACTGGGGATGAGGGGAGAAACCTGCTAACACAGCCAAGCTACACAGCACTGCCTTATCACCAGCTCTTAAAAAAAAAACCAACCAAACCAATCCCCCCCACACCTAGCAGCACTCCTGCAGCTACAAAAATACGATTTAACATTAGGAAAATTTCAGTTTAATCCCATATTACTACTGCAAAAAGGGGCAGTGCCTCTTCTCATGTCTGCACTCAACCACTCATCCCAGCCAGCTCCCAGCCCCACAGATGGGCTGTGTGCTGAGCCAGAGCACTCCTCTGAGCCAGGTGCAACTCAGGCATTTACTCACTCCATGGGCACAAGGGCACTAATGCTGACACAAGAACTAACAGAGCTTTGCTTTCTGGCAGTGGCAAAGTCCTATCCTGACTTCAGTGCACTCTCGTAATCAGTTTAAGACCGGAGAAGAAACCAGTACCAGTGATGAACCCTGAGCAGAAGGCAACAGCCCCAGGAACAAGGAGAGACACTGGAGCACAGTGACCCGAAAAATGAATAAAGGGAGGGGAGTTGACCACACAGAGCAAGACATCCACAGCAGTAGGTTATAGCTCCCAGTGTCTCTCCCTTATAATTCAAAAGAGGACGTAAAAATTGTTCTTAATTCCCTCATGAAATCATTCACTTATGCAGACCCAGCAACTGAAAGACAACTGGCTGTGGGCAACCCATCTCCCAAGACAACTTGAAAACATGATGTGGCCTTCATGTATCTCATCCTTGGGAAACTGCAGTTAACAAACTATCTACCTGCTACTAGGGAAAGATGCACAGAACCTGAGTAAGTTTGAATAAACCAAATAAAACACTCAGACTATTAACAAGAAATTCATTATTTACCAGAGAGGAAAGGAAGAGAAAATTACTCCAGTAAAATTTTTTACTTATCACCATAAACTAATGCTAGTAAACTTGAAGGGATACAAAAACTTAGGCCCTAATAGCATGGGTTTTTGCACTATTGTCTAAACCCCCAAATTTTCCATCTTCCTCACAACTGTATGCCAATTTTTTTCCACGTAAGTTTTTACCAGAACATTTGACTAGCAAAGCATTCAATTATAGCAGCACAGTTTATTTTGGAACAACAGAGACCTAGTTGTGCCAGATGAAATGGCCTAACTTCTTAAAATGGTTGGGTCTAATTCTCATTTTAGACACAGAAGACTGCAATAACCAAGTATTTTGAAGGGTTTCATGAAAGACATGCCCAGAGACAATAAGCACACCCTCAGCTAGTAAAGTCAAAAGAAAAAATTAAAACTCTGGCTTGCAGAAAGCTTTGCTGCAAGAAAGAAAGATACATAGATCCACAAATCAAAATCCAGAACTTGCAGAAAGATGCTTTTTTCCTTATGTTTTAGCCCTGTTTCAACTTCCCCTTTTGGCAACTGGATATGGATTTTTTGTCCCAGAGAAAAAATTCAACCCTACCCTCATACACTGAAGGGGAAAAAAAAAATCAACACAAATTTAAACAGCAGTTTAGTATTAACATCTTAATTCACAACCTCATCTAAAGCATTTGCACTTCTCTTTTATTATGCTTTATGACATTGGTGGTTTTTACATAAACTAATCAACCTCCTTGCCAAAAGACAAAATAAGGCTTAGGCGAAGTTATACTGAGATTCCCCATCAGAAAACTACAAGAAAAAAAATCAGACTAAGAATTCCTTTGAAGAAAGGAACACCAAGTCCAGCTTTCTTTTCAACTGGCTCTACTGACACAAGTGTAAACAGGAAGCCACCCTACATAGCTTCAAAGCTTGTCTTAATTATTTATATATTATACTGATGACAAAACGAGCATATTGTTCAGTACTTTGCTTCAGAGTACATTAAGTAAAATCCAGCATCTGTGAGCTGTCTTCCATTTTCCATTGGAGTTTTTTTTTAAATAAGAGGTTTGTCCTGAACATAACGCCCCCTACAATTTGAACACTTCACTTACTTAATTTTCATAGATCAGGGTAAAGAATGGTTGCACCCTCCATATTTCATAGAGGACTAGTAACAGCACTTTTGGGGTACAGTAAAGAAAAATGTATCACAACATCCAAACTTAGTTTGGATACTGAACTTCTGAAAAAGAGTTGAAGTACACTGATAAGCTCAGCCATTAACAGTATTATGATAATATTTAGTATGCATTCCCTGTCAGTGCAACAGAAATAGCTAGAAAAGAACAGTAAACCTACTAGAGAAGATTTTCAGGTAATTGATGGTTTTTAGTCTGATAAGCTCAGACTTCTCTTATAAGCATTATACTATCAAAGTAATAAGCAGCATTTTATCATGAAATTATAAATATACATAGGCTTACACATCACCCTCTATGAAATCTATGAGGTTTTCTGACATTCAGTGGTATGTCAGTACGTGCATAAATAAAAATAATAATAATTAAAAAGCAAAGAACAGCAGGGAAACTCAAGATTAGAGTTCAAGCTGCATCCTTGGTCCATCACACTGCATTGCTTTCTGCCGGCACATATGGCACATAACGTCACAATCTGATCAGCTCAAGCTCTAATACTCAAGAATGACTGAAGCACAGCATTAGCTTGAGGTATAAATGAAAGCAAATGAGAATTAGAGGTAAATATTTTAGGTGCCTCATTTCAACCACGTTTCTGATGTAACCTTTTTATCTTGCCCAGTCTTTTCAGAATGGCACTTCTCCACATCTTTCTTCCTTCTCCTGTCCACTCCCTCTTATCTGCTGCTAGTTCTGTACTTAAATTTGTTTTTCTACATCCAGAAAACCAAAAAACTTCTTGCCACAAACCTGACACATCTTTTCTCTTTAACTTCAGTGGACAAGATGTTGTTTAAACATGCTCTTTGGAACATAATACCTAATGCTAAACCTTCCAGTGAGAGGCTTCACCCTTGTTCTGCTCTCAGCAGCAAGTATCCTCTCATGATGTTAGAAGCATAAGAAAATAACTCTTAAAAAATTAAAACATATTTATATTCACTTATGCATATAAATATACTATTTCAGGAAAATGCTTATAAACTAGAAGTATCCAAAGATAGCACTAAACAGTGTCTCTAAGCTATCTTTCTTAGAAGAAATCTAAAATGTGTATGCATGAACACAATAGAAATTAAAAGTAAAGTTTAATACTGAAAACCAAATTGTGAAATTCTACAATAAGCGTTATTGATATGTTATTTATCAACTGAAACAGATCATTTGCCAATAGCATAGAATATACATTTGGAAAACCCAGCAAGGAATATAAAGTCTCTAACTATCCTGAAATACAAGAAAAAAATATTGTAGTTCAAATCTTAAGTGTCATGCTGTGAGAGCAGTGACACATTTAAAGGGACACACAATGCCAAATTAGGAGTCTTGGTTCACTGACAGCTGCGATGCAGACCCACAACCTCAGCATCCTGGGGAGCTGTCACAGAAAACCTCAATGTGAACAAGTCATACATATTTAAAAACTTGGCTATTTTGCATTAAGCTATTTCACCTTTTAATCCACCCCACAGTCACTTACATTTGACTCTCGTGCCTTCCCAGAGGCCACTCCAGAGTTCCGGCTACACAGAGCCCACAGGGCAATCGGGGCCTGGTCAGTCCCTAGTGGCTCCATTTCTGAAGTGCCCTCAATCATCTTCCAATTATTCTCTATCAAAAGAATTCACAAAAAAACCCCAAAACCATAGGCCCAATTTTTATCACAAGTGATTCCCACAGCAGTCAGCGGAGCTCCCTGACACCCATTTCACCCAAAGAAATCACGCAGTTCATTATCTCAAATGAAATGCTTTGAGCATATTAAGACCTTAACAGAAAACCTTCACTGAACTTTGCACAGCTGAACTCTGAGACCTTTTCTACTCCAATACACAGCAAATCGGTGTCCTCTTACACACCAGCCTTTCCTGCCTTACACAGAATTTTCACTGGCTTGCCATCTAGTAATCCATTTTGTTCCCCTGCTTAGATCAGCTGTTGCTCTAGAGCCACCCCGGTAATCCTTGTCTCACCACGCTTGGCAGGTGACCGCAGAGCTCTCAGCATTCACCAGTCCCTGTTACAACACGCACACGCCTTGCTCAGCTCATTCCGCACCGCGAATGACAAAAAGGTGACATTAAATTATGCAATACTTCACATCACAGTGAAAACAGAAAACAGGAAAATAAGAAAAGCCAAACAACTTCCAAAGACTAGAGTTTTGATCTAATACCCTACACTGTTCTAATATTTTTTGCCTCTCCACACGCGATTCCATACAAAATCCAGCTCCGCCGGGTTTACAGCAGCCGCCCCGGTTAACTGCGCCGCGCCGAGCCCGCATCAGCATTTCGGGAACGTGAGCTCAGCACCAGCGGCGGGCAGGGCCGCACGGCCCCGGCGCAGCTCCCGCGGGGGGGCCCCGGGCACAGAGCGCTCCCCCGGCCCGCACCGCGCCGGGCACCGCGCCCGGGCTGCCCCGACCGGGC